>PVJC01000659.1:87059-114662 GCA_004026665.1 Murina feae | reverse complement strand
AGAGTATTATGCTGAGCAAAATAAGCCAGTCAGAGAACGAGAAGCATCACATGAACTCACTCATATGTGGAATCTAATGAATAAAATAAACTAATGAACAAAAAATAGAACCAGAGACATAGAAGCATGGAACAGACTGTTGAACCTCAGAGGGAAGGCAGGGGAGGGTGGGTGGGAAGAGATCAACCAATGAACTTGTATGCATATGTACATAACCTGTGGACACAGACAGTGAGATGGTGAGGGCCTGGGGTGGGGGGTGGGGCTGGAAGAGGTCAATTGGGGGGAAAAGAGGACTTACGTAATACTTTCAACAATAAAGATTTAAAAAAAATTTTTAAGGTCTCTGATTCGGTTTAGGCATCTGTATATCAGGATTAACAGCCCCTACTTTTAAGGCTGAAATTAAAAGTAAATAGAATAATGTAATGAAGGCCCTGCCATATTAAGTGACATTCATTAATTTATGTATTTAGCATAGACTGAATGACTATGATGTGCTGGGAGTTTTATTAGTTGCTTGGGATACAACTTTACGTGGCATAGATGTTAATCCCTTCTCTGTTAACTCCTCTCCACAGTCAGCCATTGTGACAGAATGGTTTTCCTGCACCCGTGGCTCCATGCTGATACGTTACTGATAGAAATTTGTAAGTCCCATTGTTCTAAATGAATGTGGAAAGAAGAGACATTAGGAGATTTTTGCCTGAGAATTGGTGTTAGTTATGTGTAGCTCAAGTGCACATGAAGAAAAGATGGGTTCTGGGAGTCCAGGGTAACCCGTGACATTAGGCCTGGTATACAACTATGTTAAGACAGAAGTATTTCAAGCCCAGAAAAGCTCCTACCAGTTAGATTATTTGTGGCAAGAGTCTCCAAATTTCATCAATGTCGCTAAAGCATTCTTCATTCATTCATTCATTCCCACTTTATTTGTTTATCATTATTAGTGACCGGCATCCTTCTGACCACTAGAAGCATTATGAGGGAACACATGAGGGGAGCATTAAGACTGACTTGTTTTGCTGCAGGATTAGCAGCCCCCCTCTCCTTCGTGTTCTTGAATAGATGGCTCAGTATTACCTTCTGTGCTCTTGTCTCTGCTTATGATAATCTATGACAACAATAGCCATAGAATAAGAAACAAATGGTAAGGGGCTGTAATAGAAAACTCCAATTTAGTCATCTTCAATGATAAGAAAAACATTTTTTAAAATTTAATCTCAAATAATAAAGGCCTCAGAGAAGTTTGGTGCCTTGATTTTCATTGGGTGAACAGGCAGGTTCTTTCTGTCCTTCCTTCTTGCCATTTTCATGGGTCAGTTGTTCCTTTGGCCAGTTCTTGTCATGGATGTTTCCACTCAGGTGTCACACTCAAACATGACCAGGTTCTCCCATGACAATGTCCAAGGGAAGAAGAGGACATATTTTGCCACGTGCCCCATTTTATGAGAAAAGAAATGAATCAAATGCCCTTGAACGGACTTTCCCTCACCTTTCGCAGGCTGGAAGGTCATACCTACACCTTCTCTCTTAGTGAACAGACACCTGTGACAGTTTTAATGCCTCTTGGGTTGGGATTGGGATTCTTCTCCTTGAAGTACCTGATCACAGGGAAGAGAGTGAAGACTTGAGGAAAATCAGGATTTCATCAAAAAGAGGGGAAACAGCATGTGTGAATGGCTGTGGGCAGACAACTAATAGTGTCCAATATAAAGAGAGAAAACATGGGCAGAACCCATATCAGATTTCCCACTTTTTCAAACTTGGGAGGGAATGAAAAGACCCTGTGGAAATTTCCCACTTGGAACACTGGGGATGCATTTAGTCGTCTTTTGGCACTATCAGACCTTTGAACCAGTAGTTCCAACCCCTTGAAAAAGCTTAATCCTCATTCTCTACTTCTTATTTCCAAGGTTTCCAACAGTGCTCTGGACTTTAGACATTAGTAAAAAAAGTGATTCCATAAGCAAGAACAGGGTCCCACATTTCCCATTCCTTCAGCGTGAATTGTAAGACCCCAAAAGTGAGTTGAACGTGCCTTTCTTACATCTCTCTCCAGATCCCTGCAGAGCTGACGTTGCCAATGTGAACACATTTATCCAGCATCAACTGCCCTGAGTGAACAGAGGATCTGTTAGTGCATAAGTAGAGATGAAAAGAGGACTCAAAAGAGGAGTGGAAGATGTCCCTAATGTAGTTTCTCCGTCTACAGATATAAGTGGAGAGCAGAGAGGAAGGCTCTCTGAATGCTCACTTAGCTCCTCAGGACTGGATACAAGAGGAATAAACAAACAACTAGAGTCTGACAGGGAAGGAAGATGAGAGGGTGTTATTGATTTGAAGGAGAAAAAGCAAATGTAACATTAACTTTAATCCAGTGTGAATGGCATAGAGAGATGATTGATTTTAAATGAAGATAATGTCAAATTCAGCTTCCATACATTATATGTGTATAATGAATTAATAGATGATTTTCAAATAACAGATGACACATAAAATATAAAGCAAAGCTCTCAATACAGGCAAGTTGAAATATTGTATTTTCTGCAAGTCTAATTTGTTAAAAAAAAAAACCACCTCATTTTGATCAAATATAGCTTGTGATAAATAAGTAAATCTTACAAATCTAAGTAAAAAGCAATTTGGATTTCATGATAAATAAATGTAGGGAAAAACTGAGATATAATGATTTATGCAATATAAAATTTACTACTTGGACTCAAGGGGAAAATTAATGGTATATTAATCATTGAAAGATTTCCTTTTATAACTTTATGTCATCAGAACAAATTGATCCTATAGCAGATGGAAAGGCATAATCTTTGATTATTTATAAATGTACCAAAACCTAGAATCTATATCTTACATAGAAACTAAAGTTTCCTTGGTTTATCTTTAACAAGGTTTAGGTGGATACAACTTTACTTTAAAGAAACATTAAATAGGAAAAAAAAGAACAAAAATATTTGTGCATAAAATGTACATATATCAAGGTCATGATTTCTTTTAAGCTACAAGCTATATACAGTTAAGTGGGGGAAAACCACACGACATTGCTGCAGCCAAGTCCTGTGAAAATAGTACTTACAAGTGTTACCAGCAGTCAGTATACATTAATCCCCTCTCCCATCAGTTAATTACATCACCCTTTAAGATAGACGTATAATGTAATTAGAGATTTGAATAGTTCACAGCCAGATCACTTAAAGTAACATTGTTAATGGGCTCTGGAAGTTCTCCCTTTAATATTGCCAGTGTTATAACTTCTAATTACCTTAATAATTAGGGCTCTGTCACTCATGATTGAGGTAACAGCTCCTAACACTAATGGGTATTGGAGGTCTGGTACGAGGCATGTTTTGATGTTCTCATCTAGTTGCTTAGGGTCGGGAGGAGCTATTTGCCCTTGGAAACCTGTGGTTGCTATGAGGTGGCCCAGGCATCCTTACCAACCATTTTAATGCCGCCTCTGCCACTGCTGTTTTCATTCAAGAAAGAATGTATAAACTCTATTCACTGAAGACTACTCAGGAAATGCAAATGTGGCACCTATGGATGAAATTTTCTGAATTTCAATTGCTCCTGTTGCTAGCACTACAAAATAACGGTATAAACTTGGATGTCAAATCAACTGGGATTGAAATGAAAAGGCACCAAAATTTCTTTCATGTGTGGTTAGGATCTGCTGTTAATTGATGAAGGTGAGAGATTTGAGAGTAAATGGGGAAAATGAGAAGAATCTTGCTGTCCTGTTGAGAGTTGTATGGAAGCATGCGGATGGGGGACATGGGGCTGTGCCTGGTAATTTTATGTAAGTCTATTCAAAGGACAGAAAAAAAATTCACAAAGACAATTTTGGGGAATAAAATTACATTTGTAATACTGACTCAGAAAGTATGGTTCTCATAGCAGTACTCTGAGAAGGCAGTCCATCGGCACTCATACCTGGGATACACATAAAGGGGTCAATGCCCTCTGAAATGCCATCTCAGCCGTGAGTCCTTGGGGGTCCCCTTCCCAGAGTGAATTCTTTCTGTCTGGTGAAGGCACTTATGCTCTGTAAGCTTGTATTATTGTCACTAGCAAATGTACATATTCTCTTCTCACTGTGAGTCTTCTGAAAATAAGTTGCAGAACTTAGCCATCTGTGTTGACCTATTGCCTTGGACAGCACTTGGAGCAGTTAGGATGACACTTTGGTCATGAGAGGATAGTGGTGGGTGAGCCATGTCACATTTATGTGAAGGGGGACATTCATGAGAAAATAGCCTGCACATCACTGGGAATGTCGTTCCAGAATTTGCAATGTAGATGGTGTTACGGGCTGAATTGTATTTTCCAAAATTCATACGTTCAAGTCCTGACCCCGGGGACTCAAAATGTGACCTTATTTGAGGATAGGGTCACTGCAGATGTAATTAGTGAAGACAAGATCATTAGGGTGGGCCTTAATCCAATAGGACTAATCTATATATATATAAAGCCAGCAACTATAACACTGTAATGACCAGAATGATCAGTCGCTATGATGCCCACAGTGGCCAGTGAACCAGCCCGATCAGGCTGTAGTCCCCCTGCAGTCCCTCCCCCTTGCAGGCCTCACCTTCAATGGACCCTCACCACCCCGATCAACCCCCAGGGCCTCTCCCTGGCTGGCCCTACCCCTGATCACCTCCCCTACTCCAATAGGGGGAAGGGCCACTAGTCAACCTCCTGCCATCTCCTCCTCCTGACAGGCCCAGCCCTGATCCCGATTGGGGCTGGGCCGGTCGGACCCCACCCATGCATGAATTCATGCGCTGGGCTGATAGTATTCTTATAAAAGAGGACATTCAGAGACAGAGACAGACATGCACAGAGGGAAGATGATGTGAAGATACCAGGTGAAGATGGCCAACTTCAAGCCGAGGAGAGAGGCCTCAACAGATGCTCCCTCACAACCTGAGAAAAAACCAACTTTGCTGACACTCTGATCTCAGACTTCCAGCCTCCAGAGCTGAGACAATCAGTTTCTGTTGTTTAAACCTCCTCATCGATGATACTCTGCTATGACAGCCCCAGAAAACTACTGCAGGTGGAAAGGGAACTCAACATCAAAATGTTAGGGTGCTCCTCCTCCCCATCACGGGACCAGATTGCTGGAAAGGGGTGAAGATTCCCCCTTCACTCAGCAATAGGATGCCTGGCCTGGTCCTGCTCAGCCTTGCCCTGACTCCACACAACACCCTCTCCCAGTTCGAAAAGGATGGTTAGAAGCCCATTGTGTTTTAACCCCATTTTCATTATCACAAATTTTAATGAAGTTTGGATAACTGATACATTAGATATTTGCATTTTTAAAGTATGCTTTTTAACCAAAAATCCTTGAAATTGATGGGATATGTTGAGGGGGGGGGTTCACTGTAAGCATTTTTCAGTTACTCTGGGGCAACCTCAGCAGTGCCAGAAAAATAAGGCATAAGCTGTTGGAACCACATCTGAAAGACATTCTAACCTGGAGTAAGAAAATGTCATCACTATTTTCCATGTCTAGCTGATTTAGGGTGAAATAGAAAATAATAACCAGTGTCTACCAATCACATGCTTCACTTTAAAGATTACTGAAGTTCACAGCTTCTTTTAGTAAAACAGACCACTGTACTGTTTTGTTCAGTGAACTTACAATTCAGTTAAACATCTGAATGGCATCAATTAGCAAAATGTAGTATATTGACCATTAATCCATTTCCATCAGTTTTTCATGCTCTTCCCAACATGGCATTGTGCATGGCTTTTAATTCATAGATCCAGGTCTGATTTCAGAGCACACGTGTGATGACCTCAGTAGAAATTATCAGATGGTTGCTGGGAAGGTTCCTGATGAAAGTCCTTCACCAGCCCCATGCCTGTGTGACTATGATCTCACACAAAGAAAAATAAATTTTGCAGACTTGGGAACATCACGTGGTCAGAGCATGGGCAGGAAGGACACACTGAGAGTGGTTTCTCTAATCTTTGGGTATTGGGTCATAACCATGTGGACCTCGTGCCTCTGCTTTACATACTTGGTTTTGAAAAAATATGAGTATGTCCCAACTCCCCACTCAATTATATTTCCTTTAGGGCAATAACAGTGTCCATGCTTTCTTGTTTTATTGCATTCTCCATCTCCTAAGTGCTCAGTGAACCTTTGCTGATTGAGTCATCCCTTCCTATTCAAGGACAAGGCTAGAAGGATGGGTCTGTGGATATCCCAGATATAGTCTTTCCACCTATGCCCACCTGACCTTCGGCCACATAGCATCTGAAGCCACATTTGGAACAGTCTTTTCAGTGACTCTGTCACTGACTCACAGCCGATCCCAAGTTTCTCCTCCAAAGGACCACATCTCCCTGTTCCCAGCCATTGCACACCGGCTGCAGCACTGTGTGCTGTTATCTCTCAGGATTCTCCAGTTTTGCCACATTAACATCACTGCAGAACAGGATTACAAACCACACTGAGGATTCTGGAGCTCTTCATTGCTACCCATTGCTCTTTGCATGTGTTGGTGAAAGTGACTGTTGCAGATGTGACCTCAGTGCAGGTATCACTGTCCAGGTATTCTTCTAGGTGTTTTCCCCCCTTGCCATTCAGGGGTTTTTATAGGTGATGAAGATAAACGTGCTTCAGGACCTGGAGCCCACACTCTCAGCTCTAGAAATGATTGCTCTGCGGGACTACAGAGCCTGGCAATTAACACAGGAAGGGGCTATCTAAAGACCCATTAACTCAGAGTTCATCCATGGGGGGCAGCCAACTTTACTCTCAGTACCCGCCAGAGTCCAGGTTTCTTAATGATTTCACATATTTCTGTAGGTTCAGTGAATTCAGGGCACTGGATAAAGATAGACATGTGCTTTTCTTGAGGTTTGGATGTGAAAAAAAGGAACTATTTGCTGTACTGATAGCTGCTATGTAAGCCTGATTGTCCAACTTACTCTCCTATGAGACAATTCAATGTTCCTTAAGTTACACAATCTGAACTTCCATTTTATTTGAAAGATTTACATTGAGAATACATAGAACAGGTGTATAAGCTGTCATCATTTTTGAATATTTGATTAGAGAACAAACAGAAAACCCGAGTCGTGTTCTTTGAAACTTGCTTTGATGGCAATTACTAGTTTTAAAACTCCTTGACAATAAGCCTCAGTGACCATCCGCATGCCAACCGCTTTCTGTGACCAATGATTTTGTCTGAGATGACTGTTCTCGACCCTGTAACTCTTTTGGGGATCAAAAGATGGTCATGAGAGGGAACACAACGAACCCTGGGTGCACACTGGGATATCCCTGAGCTTTTCTTCCAGGTGCCATGGGCCAGCTGGTACACAGAAACCTTTTGTGGAGACAGGTCGGGGCAGCTAGAGGTTTCTAGCAAGGGTACTGGGCAGGAACATGGGCTGAATTGCCCGCTTAGGTAACAATAACCCTGCAATCCAAAGTTGGAAAAAAGATCAAGCTCTTTAAACCTTTTTCTTAGTCCAATTTCAGGAGACTCTACTTCTTTTAAGAGAAAAAGAGAATGACTCTTCTCAAGCAGCATGCATCATTTTTATCTGGAGCAGGACGTAGTTGGTCATTGACACAGGTGCTTCAATAACAGCCTGCACTGAGTACTTGAAGTTAGCTGTGTCCTGTGCTAACTTCATTATATGCATTATCTCCTTTGTTCCTCACAACAACCTTGAGACATAGGTAATATTTCGTCCCCATTTTACAAAATGAGAAGAAAGAGACGTGGAGTGAGTAAATCATTTGCCTGATGTTATAGGACCAGCAAATGGCAGAACTAGACATCCAAGTTATGAGGTGGAAGATAAATATTTTACTCTCTTACGTAGCACAAACTGTTTACACTGGTAGATACATACTTATTTCATTCCAATTGCATTATAAATCCTATATGTGTCATCTTCACATACATATTCTATAGATAGGTGGTTCAGTTAATGAATTGGTTGAGCTCCCAAAAGACCCAAAATATTTATTTAATTAAATAAGTATTTAATTAAAGATTATAAATCTAGTTTCATCACAGAGTAGTAATATGAGCTTAAGCAGGACAGTGAGAACCTATGAGTACACATAGCATACTTCAGTATATACAGACTATCAAGAGGTAACCCTATTATCCTTTATGACCCAAGATGAATAATACCATTACCCCCTTTATAGTCTAGGTTTTATAGGAAATGATTAAAATCCAACAAGCTGAGAATAAATTGAAGTCCACTGTGGCTCCGAGCATTTTCTTCTACTAGTTATTCTCAGGAAGAGGATGGCCCAGATATGAGCTTAGGCTCTAGGAGATAATTATAAAATTCCATCCCGCTGGTTTCAACTCAATTACTCTGTCCTGAAGGACATTTGGCTCTCCTAGATCAGAAAGGAGAAACAGTCAAGAGTCTAGTCTCTCACTGAGAATGCTCTGACTCCAGGCTTCTCTTCTTAGGACATACTTCTGGAAAACACACGGTTATTACAAATGCCAAGAAAGATAATTCTAGAAGAATTAATACTTGCTCTTCTTATTTTTAGCCTCCTTGGATGGTATCCTCCCATAGCCTACAGAGGACATCACAGAGAGCGATGACCAGAGGGGGGCAGATATTATCTCAAACTAGTGTTCACCAAAGAACAGACTGGGGAAAGATCCTAGAGGCAGTGCATATTTTTTAATAGAAAACCTATCAGGCTCAAATGAATGAACTTGTAATATTCCCTGGGGCTTTTGGATTAAATGCAGACTTTAATAATTACTCTAATTACTACTGTTGTGATTCTACCTTTGAATCTACATCAAAAAAATACAACAATTATTACACTTTCATTTAATCTACTAATTCTAGGAATTCTGACTGTCATTATTTACTCCTAATATACCTTTATAACAAAGGTAAAACAAAGCCAGAGATAAAAATTGTTTTTAATTTAGTGGTAAACATGTATTTCGCACCTAGTGATACAATTTCCTTTTACACAAAATTTTAGTGCACTATTCTGAAAGCCATAGGAATACTGTCTCTCTTGGAGTTAATAAATCAACTCATTGATCCTGTAGGAAACAGGGATGAGAAATTTCCAATAATGCAGCAATTTCCACCCACCAGGTCATTAAAGCTGATACATCCTTTGTGACCTGGCATACTTGTAGAGCTTTCTTCTGGAAAATAGCTTATGATGGTTATAATTTTCCACCAAGACTAAAGCATGAGGGACATATGTGTGTAAGAGTGTAGATTGAGAGGTATCCAGAGACCTTGAACTACCCCCAACCTCCAAATCTCACTTTTATTTACCCAGCCACAGTGACTAAAATAGTTGCTATGCTGTCCACAATGGATGCTCCTGTTCTAAATGGCCTCTGTAGGTTGTTATTAGCTGTGTGACCATGGGCAAGCTACTCTTCTGAGCCAAGTTTCCTCATTAGTAACTGAGAGTTATAGTAGTACCTGTTTTAGTGAGTTGTGGTGGGAATTAAAGGACAGAATATTGGTACTTCCCAAACTTGCTAAATTGTTACATGTAACAAAGATGCTATTTAAAAAATATGTATTTCCAGCTCTTCCCATATGGATGTTAATTTAGAAGGTCTTTGTGCGGGAAAGGTGAGAATCTGTATGTTTAATAAGCACCACAGAACAATTCTATGATGGAGGACATAACAGAGAAGTGAAGCTTTCACCACAGAAAATTCTCAGTAGATGGTGCCAGGAGTCTATTAAAATGAGTATACCCTTGGCCTTAGTCCCTGCCAGGCGCATAGTAGGAGCTGGGAGCTGAACTGTTCATCTGTGTGTAGGGAGATGGATTTGGGCTAGGATAGCTTCTGATGAGAGAAAGTTGCTAAGAAAAATTCAGATAATGGGGATACCAGGGAAGTAAGGTGACTTAAATGGGGGTTTTGGAGATATCAGAGTGTCAGGTAGGCTCTAATCTATAGCTGCTGCCAAGTGGGGGCTGTGGGTGCACCGGCCCTTCAGTGAGAGGCAGAAAATGCTGTGGACAACCTCATTTACTGCTCTCAAATCCTACCCCTGAGCCAAATGTTGATAGTCACCAGATCTTTATGCCTAATGCCATGGTTCTCACCCTGGCTGACCATCACCCTTCACTGCAATCTGGGACCTTCCCCCAGGAGGGAGTGGTTTAGTGGGTCAGGGTCAGGGCCCACATCTGACATTGCTTGAAACTGCTCTGGAAGTCCACAGGGTGGAGAATCCCAGCCCTGGAATCTACACTAAATGGAAACTTCAAGGTTACTGAACTTGTTCTCAAGTTCTACCTGTTCTCTGTGTGATCCGGGTTCTATGTGGCTTCTGTTATCCATTTTTTACTTCTGTTCAGTCATCCATTTCTACTGATACCACCCACAAAGCTGATTCCCTTAGAAATATAACAGGGTTACTGACATATTTCAGGGGAAAAGTAACAAACCACCGAGTATATTCATGATATGGCAGAGGCCTGGAACAGCATCACTCTCAAGATTATAGGATGCTCCTCAGGTCAGCTTTGGTTGGGGCCATTAAAAATGAACCCAAGAATTATAATGCGTGGTGATTTTTCCTGTTACATTTCTTTGTGAAATTCATCATTTCTGAGCAAAACACTTTCTGCTTTTTCATGAGTTGAATTGTATCTCTCCAAAATTCATATAGGGTGTTCTAACTCCCAGTACTTTAGAATGTGACCTTATTTGGAAATTAGGGACATTACAGATGAAAATAGTTAAGGTGAGCTCACACTGGAGTAGGGTGGGCCCTAAACCGATCTGACATGTGGAGACACAGACAGGAACAAGATGGTGATGACAGAGATAGAGATTGGGGTGATGCTTCTAGATGCTAAGCAATGCCAAAGACTGCCAGCAAACTGCCAGAAGCTGAGGGAGAGGCACAGGACAGATTCCCCTTCACAGTCTCAGGAGGAACCAACCCTGCTGACATCTGGGTCATAGCCTCCAGACTATGAGAGAATACATTTCTGTGGTTTAAGCTGCCCAGAGTGTAGTATTTTGTTGAGGGACCCCTCACAGACTAATACAGTATTAGAGGCCTGGTGCATGAAATTCATGCACTGTGTCGGGGGGAGTACCTCAGCCCAGCCTGCACCCTCTCCAATCTTGGCCCCCTCGGGGGATATCCGACTGCCAGCAATCCGGGACTGCTGGCTCCCAACCACTCACCTGCCTGCCTGCCTGATTGCCCCTAACCGCTTCAGCCTGCCAGCCTGATCATCCCCTAATCACTCCCCTGCCAGCCTTATCAATGCCTAACAGCTCCCCTGCTGGCCTGACTGCACCCAACTGCCCTCCCCTGCCAGCCTAGTCACCCCCCAACTGCCCTCCCCTGCAGACCTGGTCTCCCCTAACTGCCCTCCTTCCCCTGCAGGCCCAATCGCCCCCAACTGCCCTCCCCTGCTGGCCATCTTGTGCCCACATGGGGGAAGCTATCTTGTGCGAGGGCATACAGTCAATTTGCATATTACCTCTTTATTACATAGTATTCTCACCCACTGCCTATCTTTATTTATATTTTTCTTTTTCAAATCTTTCTTCTTTAGTGAATACAAAAAAAATAAAAGCCTGATACTGTGGTTGTATAACAGATTGGACTGACTGGATTAGGTTAAAGTAAAATGATTCGATAAAATGACTTCTTTTGCATGTATATGAATGTAAGTGATCAGTTTGAAGACATTTTTTTTCTTGCATGTGCATTCTGCCTGGCTGTAGAAATATCCAGGCAGCAGCAGCCACAGCCAATGGAAGAGCACTGCCTGTGAGTGCGGCACTGAGACGGGGTCATGGTCTCAGAGATACTGTCTGTGTGTGAATGTAGGTGCACAGATACGCACACATGAACCACATGTTACATATCGAATGGATAGTATAAATCTGCATCATCCATCCGTAGCATTCAGCACTACAATTAAACTCTAACATTACCCCTGCAACAGAGCTATTATTATGTCCTTATTTACCAATTAGTGGAACACAGAGAAATTTAGTGGCTTAGCCCAGGTACCACAGGCAGAAGCTCTTTTAGTGGGAGAAATAAAAATAAGTAAGAAATAAAAATATGATCATTTCTTTTCTGGACCTGAGCTCTATGAGGCAGCAGAACATATTATACTAGTGCAGGAAGGGCTGTGCTGATGCAGAGATCAGACTCAGCCCTTGTTATTTGGGGCATATGTTGTCATTTTAAGACAAAGACTGGAGTTCAAGGATGCTTACCTATTGGATAGCTTGGGGCAGGGACCCCAGCCAGCACTGCCCCAGGCCCTCTCTACTGTGTGGGTACCTCTATTTAACAGGGAAACCTCACTTTTGAGACTGTATAGGAACACAGAAGAAGAACATAGATCCAAGTGATGGTTAAACGAGAATTTTCTAGATGAACAGCTAAGCCTTTCTTAGAAAGTGGCTGAAGGTCATGAGATAACACCTTTTGTTATATCTCTGCCCTCCCACTCCAATCCTTCATCCCATTCTAGGACCACAGCAAAAGGACTAGCTACCTTCAATTTATGTTTCTGTCAGGCATTTATTTGTACATACTTGCTTATTCTACCCCAGTGGCAATCTCCACTAACCTCCACAGAGTACCAGAAAATTCACTGGAGTCAGAACTCCAGTCTGGAGGGCACAGCATAGCCAATCCTTCTGTCCTCCTTCCCAACTCCCTCCAACACACAGGTCCTCTAGGATGATATACTGGAGAAACATGTATTAGAGTAGGAAATCATATATGTATATACATATGATTTTGAAGTAGTTTAATGTAAACCATATGTACATTTTGATTTGGGCCAGGCTGTTGACTGGCTTTCAGAGTCCTCTTTGCATAAACAAATGAAGTGCATCACCTATGTTTTTTTTGTAAGTGAAACAATTAATTAAAACCACCCATGAAGCAATCTAAATATGTAATATTAGGTTTAGATGATTTTCCTTAATCACTGACATTTGTCTCATCTATAGGTAATTCTATATTTTTCAATATAATTGAAAAAAAATCTAGTCTTTCCAAAGTACTCAATTTAGTTTCATAGAAAAAGAAAACATTTTTTAACACTCATATTTCAATGGCTCACATCATATTTAGTTAAATTACAACATTGCAAGTGGCATAAAAATGGTGTTGGAGCAAATACAAGGTCACCTTATACAAGTGTGTGCATATACTTTACTGAAGGAATAAAGAGGGTTTTTAGGGTGACTTGGTTAAGATGAGGACTCACCTTGCCTGCTGGGGGCCAATCCCATTCTACTTTTTTCCCATGTCTACACTCAAATTTAGATCCTGCCTCCACTTCAATTCATTCCATTCAAAGATGGCACTTGGGGGAAAAAGGGAGAGGCTGGTAAAAGAATATAAACTTTCAGCTATAAGATGAATAAGGTCTGAGGATCTCATGTAAAACATGGTGACTCTAGTTGATAAGACTGTATTAAGTAATTGAAATTTGCTAAGAAAGTAGAACTCAAATATTCTCAAACTTATGCATAAAGATACATGTGTTAATTAACTAGATGGCAGAAATACTTTCACAAGGTATACACATATCAAGTCACCATAATGTATACTTTAAATATCTTATTTGTACATTTTATTGTAAATTAGAGGCCTGGTGCACGAAATTCATGCATGGATAGGGTCCCTAGGCCTGGCCAGCAATCAGGGCCAATCTGTGGGGCAACCAGTGAGGCGATCATGTGGGGTGGGGGGGGGAGGCCCTTGCTGGCACCCACCTTAGCTGGCCTGGGGCCTGTGGGCTAGGGGAAGCTCCTGCATTGAGCATCTGCCCCCTGGTGGTCAGTGCACATCATAGCAACCAGTCATTCCACCTGTCATTCCTTTGTTTGGTCGATTTGCATATTAGGCTTTTATTATGTAAGATTATCCTATCTAATAAAAGAGTAATATGTAAATTAACCATCACTCCAAAGATGGCAGAGCCCACAGTGGCCAGGGTACGCTGCTGGCAGTGTTGCCCCAGCAATGTGAGCTCAGCATTCGTGCCCCGGCCATGCAGCAGGAGGGGAGGGGAGGACTGAGCTGCAAGTGGAAGCCAAGAGCGCAGGGAGCACCAGGAATGCTGGGAATTGTGGTTCTGGTGGCAGATGCATTGCTTGATCTCCTAGACACTCAAGTGAAGTGAGCCTGGAGCAAGTTACTGTTGTGGGTAAGGGATTGAGGGAAAGCAAAGGTGAGAGACATAAGTCAGAGCGTTGAGGAAAAATTAAAAGGAAGATATCCTGCAACTTCTAGGAAATCTCCAGCAATGGAGCAAAGAAAAAAAAAAGCTCTGTTATTTCTGTGACCACCAAACCAGACTGGGCTGGGGTCTCACACAATTCACTCATATGATTACAAAGACAGACAGAAACTTCACTCTTTCATGTACCCAGGCAGATACAATGCCTGACACGCACGTTTTCCCGGAAGAGGACTTAATTGCACCATTTGCTATACATCCTTTGGTAAGTCACCTTTCTGGTGGCCATCTGTGTTAGCTAATTGCCATAATCAAGAGTAAAAATTAAAACTTTTCTATCTATGACAAGCAGGTCCTTACAACTTGGAGCAAGGCAACTATCTAATCTAATCTAATAAAAGAGTAATATGCAAATTAGCCCTCACTCCATTACATCTAAGCCATGCCCACCAGCCAGAGTGATGATATGCAAATTAACCCAGCCAAGATGGTGGCTGGTAGCCACGGAGCTAGAGCAAATAGAAGGCCAGTGATGGAGGAAACTGCCTGCCTAGGTCAGCTATGATCTCTGCTCAAGGCAACTGTTTCAATTATAGAAGCCATGGAGCAGAAGCAAACAGGAGGCTTCGTTGCCTGCCTAGGCAGGCTGTGGCCTTTGCTCAAGGCAATAAAGTTTCAATTATAGAAGATAAATAAACCCCAGAAACCTGCTTCCAGCCAGCCTCGCTGGGACCTTGGGTCAATGAGAGCTGTGGCCAGCCTGCAAACAGCCCTCAGCCCCTCACCCAGGATGGCCAAGCAACCCATTAGGGACCCGAACCCTGAAGGGACTGTGGGCAGCCTGAAAATGGCCCTCAGCCCCTCACCCAGTCTGGCCACACCACCATGGGGTGAGAGTCCCCACTGGGGGGCTGGGCCAGCCTGCAAACAGCCATCAACCCCTCACCCAGGCTGGCCGGGCGCACCAGCAGGTGGACATCCCCCGAGGGGTCCCAGACTGTGAGAGGGCACAGGCCAGGCTGAGGGACCCCCCCCACCCCCCCAGTGCACAAATTTTTCTGCACCGGGTCCCTAGTACTTCAATAAAGCTGGAAAAACAACAACAGTGTACAGCTACCTCCTCTTTGGTGCCCTTGAAACAATATAGCCACTGAGACATTTTGGATGTTTCTTCATTCCTTATTCATGACTCTTTCACTAAATATTAACCTGGAACAGAGTCAAGGATCCTACTTTAATTCTGGATACAAATTATGCCACTATGAATTCTTGCCAAGGCCAAGCAAGATATTTGTTATGGGTAATTTTTGGGGAAAAAACAAGTGTCTTTACTAGAATTTCTTATACTTTATTTGGCAGGAAATGGTGAAATCAAACTTGCAGGAATGAGTATAAAGCTCACTTGACTAGAATCTAAAATTGGGAAATCCACAGGTGGAGGTAGGAAGTCACTGACCACAGAGCATCCATAATCTGCAACTCAAGATGGTGGTGCATACACTGACCCCACCTCTCTCTTCTTTTTCTTTTGTTATAGTAAAATACACATAGCATAAAATTTCCCATTTTAAGCATGTTTAAGTGTTCAGTTCAGTGGCATTAATTACATTCCCAATGTTGTGCGACCATCACCGTTATCTGTTTCCAAAACTTTACTATCACTCTGTATCCATTAAGCACCCATTCTCCCTGCCCCTCAAACCTCATTTCCTTTTTAGCTTTCAGTTTTGGTGAATCAGCATAGGTTTTCCTTTTTGTATATCTTGATTTGACCACATATTTAACTAAGAAATCGCTGCTCTTTGTTTTGTATAAAGTCACATCAAAGCACACACACATTATATATTGTAGGTCTTCACCAACAAATGAGTTCATGAGAATAAACTACTTTTAAATATTTAAATCAAATAATGGTATAAATTACCTAGTTAAAGGGATTAAGGAATATAGAAGATAAATATAACCTAAATATATGGCATGTATTTTACACATGTAGATTATATACCTTGGATTTTCCTGAAGCAAAATTCATATATCATTCTAAAACTTTTATATCTAGGAAAAATCATCAGTGTTTCCCTTGGGCATAGATATAGCTCATAACTCAAAAGTATATTTAACAAATTTCAGCTCAAATATATTGCCATAGTAAATTCTTTCTATTTCAGAATTTTTCTCAAATCATGCCAGCCTGTTCATGATGGTTTCACACTATTGAAAAGTGATTTATTCTGGGTGAAATAAATTTCCAGCACAAACCCTCCACAAATATTAGAAATTTGAGATTATCACACAAACGCTAATGAAAAAAAATGTTTCTGGAATTGTACTAGCTGTTATCAAAACAATAACAGCAGTGATAAATGTTTTAGAGATTGAGCACTAGGGATTTTTAGGACATTCATTACATGCCAATCTCCGAAAGCAACATCTAATAAATGCAAATGTCTTTAAAAGCAAATAAATACATTGAAAAGTATAATTTATTTTAGCCTGTGCCCTGATTTTTTCAAAACGTTTCTCAGAAAATAAAATCCCATTTCAAGCTGTATGTATTTCATCAGACTTGGAGAAAGAAGAGGGATATCCATGTCCCTTATCATGAGGAAGGTACAACGTGGCCGTAATCCTAAAACACACACAGTGTGACACGGGGAAGTCTCGAAGGCTCTCAGGAATGGCTTCGATGCTGGGAGCAGAGTGTGTTTCCAGAGTATAATCCGGCTGATACAGTGTTCTTTGCAAAAGGCTGTGAGGTCTTGGCCTAATAAGCATAATCTCATTACACCGCAAATAAAAGTTTCCTATTTATCTCCAGATTTCAAATGAATCTAATAAGGCTTATGATACAGTCACCCAATACCCTAATCATATTTCTGCCTATCTAAAAGCAATCAGTAATTGTGTTACAGCAGAACGTGCTGACAATACCTCTGACACAGAAAGGAGAATGAGAGCCCAGCTGTACTAATTAAATTAAATGCTAGGCTGATGGAATACATTTGCTGAAGCCGGGAGAGTATGGGTGCAGAATTAATAAGCATTACGGCTTAGAGCGGGAGATGATATCATAATGGATGCAAGGTTTTGATGTTGAAAGCCTCATTCAGATTCAATGTACCATAATGTACGGATCTGACAGCTGCTTAGAGAGGTGCAGAGCCTTGAACAAATTGCACAGGAACTTTCTCGTTTTTATGCTCCCCTCGGAGGGACATAACATCTTGCATTACCCCCGGAGCCTAACCATTGCCCAGGCCGGGCTACCAGGAGGCAGCCACAAGCATCTGCGATCCATCTCTCTTAGCCGGTTCCCATCTTCTCACTCATCTCTCCTCTCTCCCGGTTCTGAAACTGGTTCTGAAACTTTCATGTCTGTCTATCCTTCTACACTCCCTTTTGGATTAATATATATATTGATGCTCCAGCGTCAGAACAGGCTGGGGAGAGATCATTTCTGAATTAGATTTTCCTACGAGGCATTTCCCCCCATTCTCCTAGGAAAAAACAAGGCTTTCAGGGAAAGAGGTACAAATGGGCCACTCAGGGGAGGCGGGCTGGCTGCTGAGCGAGCTCGGGGCCCTGGCAGCGGGGACCGCCCCTCGCGCTGGGCGGCCTGCTGGTGCCAGCGCAGCACAATCTCCTGCTCATAAATTAGCTGCGCTATCTCGACGGCTGCAGCGCTGGAGCTGCTGTGCCAGCGGCTGGCCAGGAGTCATTATCATGAGAATTTTGACAGGATATTAAATTTACTAATCCTGAACTTTCCCGACTGACCCTAACTGGGAACAGACAATGCGGATGCCTGCCGGGAAAACACTTTCCCTGTTTTCTTTCTTCCTTCTGCCTTTCTCTCTCCCACCATCCAGCATGTATCCTCCCTTCTCTCCACCCCCCTCCCCCATACCCACCACCAGTCTCCCCCAAGTGACACCCACATTCAGGCTACCGGCAGCTTCTCCCCTCCTGTGGGAAGACTCTCTCCTAGTGGGAATCCTAAGAAGACAGCACACCCACACTTCTGTGGGTATGTGTGTGGAAATGCCAAGTTATATGGTTCATCCCTTCTGACCAGGTTGGAGGGCACAGCAGGTAATTAATGGGCTTTTAGGGCTAACATGACGGGATGCTCACCACTTCATTCAGTTCGACCTTTACCCACATGATACTGACACCGATAGACAAACCAGCATGCTGGTCAGCGACCAGGCTCTATGTACATGGAAGGCGCACACACAGGCACGTGTGAGACACACTTGCACACACAGTTCCCTGACGTGACGCCGAACTGTGCTGCCTTGGTCACCTGTGATTTACCGCAGGCACCCTCAGTTCCACGCGGGTGAAATTTCGGGAAGACCTACACACACTTTGGCGTTCCCAGCCTCTCCATCAGAGATGCTCACTGACCCCAGCCAATCAGGCACTGCACGCACATACAGGGTGATAGCAACGGTTACTCTTTGTTGATTCTGTCTATAAATAGACGACATTGGGACCCAGGAATATTTTTAGAAAGTTTCGGTGTCACAGCAGCATCCGGCATCTTGCCCATTTATAAACTCTCCGAGCTTCAGGAAAACAGAACACGCCACCGATTTCCACTGACGCGCTGCCAGTGTGATCTCTAAATAATTCAGCATCCAAACTCAGCTCGCCTACCTCCCCGAAAAACTCCTGCAAACACAGTGCCAATTAAGTTGCTGAAAACAGCAGATTTCCACTAATACTCTACAGATAAAGCTGACCATTAAATCGCAATTTAACATCCCGGGCAGCAGGAGCTGCTGACAGTCTCCAAAGCTTGTAATCTCATTTAACCCCCTCCTGTCAGGAGCAGGCCCGGCCCTCTAGCATAATGCGGCCAAATTAGACCTGACATGGCAACGAGAGAAAGAAAAACCTCTTTAGCTTAAAAGTCAGGCCACAGTGGGCAACCTTGACCTTCAGCATCCCCTGCTCGCCCACTCCGGTCTCCAGGGACCTGGGAGACATTTACCCCGAGAGAGGAGGAGAGAGAAGAACAGAGGAGGTGGGGCGGGGGCGCTAGGCACAAGCCATGTGGATTTCCCTGGGGGCAAATTACAGAGAGTTTTCCTAGACAATGGAAGGAAATTTCACCTGGGCTTTTTCAAGTCTTTCTTTGGTAATAAAAGATGAACCCCGATGGTTCTGTTCAAACTCTTTTGGCTCAATATTTTCCCTTTGCCTGCAGTGGCCTCTGACTTCGAAGCCGGGGGACGCCTCTGCTGGAACACAGTTTCCCTCTCCGCGCCGGAGCCACCATGCATTTTAAATGAGGTCATCTTAGCTGGTGGCTGGAGCCTTCAAAGCCATCGCCTGGAACTGGCATTTACCGCAGCTCTGTTTTCATAAGGAAATTGGGCCGTCTCTGAGATCCCTGACAAGCGGCATTCTTGACAGGGCTCTTCCACCAAGTCCACTTATTTTGTTAAAAGGGGTTGGGAGCGAGAGGGATGGGGGATGTGCGGGCCCAGCCCAGACCCTGGAAGAGGATCTCTACCACATTCTCAACAGTTTCCAAGTCACACCAGAGCTCCCTGAGAGAGAGAGAGAGAGAGAGAGAGAGAGAGAGAGAGAGAGAGAGAGACAGAGAGAGACAGAGAGCAGCACCCCATCTCGAGCCTCACTAATGATGACAAACGCAGAGATCGCACCAGAATGACTCCGTGTGCAGTCTATTTCAGAGCAAATCTGTGGCTTTGTTCAAAAAGAATCAGTTATTAAATTTAAAAGTGCTTCCCTCCTAAGGATAAAATAATGTTCTTGCTTATTCTCTTGAAAACCACCACCACCACCACCAACACAAAACAACATAAGCTGTTTTCAGCCCAAAAGTTAGAGGGGCACCTCCCAAGTTCACGTTCATGTCTCCAGCGCCTCTTCGGACCTCTAAGACCAGGGAACAACACCGAACTAAACAGCCTCAGCCTCGACGCTTTCCTGGCCTGCATTTCAAAACATGGATGTAAACGCACAAACCAGTAACTTCTAAAAGTCCAGGTAAAGTTTAAGAGAGAGAGAGAGAGAGAGAGGAAAAGAGAGCAAGAAGAAAGAAAGTGAAAGAGACAGAGAAAGAGAGAGAGCCGGAGACAGTGGAGCTGCTTCTCCTTCCGCACCTGAGTGACTCACTCTCTGTAGGAAGCAGCTCAGCAAATGTATGAATAAATTATGCCTCACAAAAGGAGAGAAACGCCAAGATGCCTGCAAGGAGGAAACTTCTGGACCTCCCAGTCTTCAGCTGCTCAGCTTTGCAGCTGCCCCCCAGCCGGCCCCTCGCTTCTGGGCTTCTGCTGCCCCACAGCCTCCTGTAAACTCACCTGTCCCCGCTCCCAGGGGCCACACAGCACTTCTAGCAAAGGCAGCTCTCTGTGGCGCTCCATCACCTGCTGCAGAGACCGGCTCTCAGGTGCGGCCGGTGAACTCAAATTCTGACGGTGCCCCCCATCTTTCCCCTTTTGCTCCTGGCGTGAAGCTAGCTGAACTAGCTAGCAGAAACCGCCTCAATGTTTATTTCAACTTCCCGGGGCTGCAGTGGAGCGAAGTCCTGCCTGCCTGAGCCTTTCGGCAATGGAGTGGTTTATTTAATTTGTCAGTATAATGGGAGCGGCTGAATGAGAGACAGAGAATGCAGTGTGGTATAAAAGAAACAAAGGCTAAAAGTACCACTATTTTGATTCCCTTTTTAAAATTACTTCCAAAGTGTGGTATCTATTGTGAAGAATAATGCTGAACAAAGCACAGTGTCTTGGCAATATTCACAGAGCTTATTCACCCACAGCCAGTTCTGTCTGTACATTCAGAGGTAGAATACACTTATAAATGATGTATTGGAAGGACTATAGCTTCTATTGTGTCCCCAGTGTAAACAGAAAGGCAGACAGGAGCTGAATGGCATATGGGCAGCGAGGCCACATTGGATGCAACCATTCCCCCAGTTCTGGGGAGGGAAATCCGAAATCAGCTACCACCCCCCTCCGAGTCTCAGTGATGAAGGCTCAATGCAGGAGTGCCCCCACAGTCTCTTCTTCATCCATCACCCCTGATTTGCACCCGTAGGAACTCCTAGAAAGTTATCCTGGGAAACAGTGGCCAAGGATATGCCTTACTGCCTCCACTCCCAGGTGAAAGGTGAACCCGAACCCTCCTGACAATTTCCAGAATCTTCCACTGAGAGGACACCAGTTTCTCCCACTGATAACAGTTTCCATAAGTTTCAGAAAACTCGATGATGTCCTCCATGTACCCTGTGTAGGGGTTGGGAGGGGTTCCTCTGGTGAGCAGCGTAACTCTACATCCCACAGCTTTTTTGTTTAATCTGTTACGTTTAGCAGATAAGTATTTCTTAAGTTAAATGACTCCACTGCATTTAAGAGAAAAGAGCCCTGCTGGTTATAAATTGCACACTTCTACTTCCCTGCAAATTTCAGGAAAAAGCGCTTTTTGAATATTGGTTTCCTTCTGTTAAAACATTTTTGGACACTCATGCCAATAGGAAAAAACCATTTAGCACTTCAGTAACCGTGATTCTTGTCCTAGCACAGGTATCACAGAGAGTGATCACTCACCTTGCTTTTTGGTCCAGCGTCTTTTTGGGCCTCCTCTGTTCTGGCCATTGTTTTAGACGCTGGGGAGACGAGATGCGCGAGACCCTGTTGTGATGTCATAGGGGCGTACATTCCTGGCACATATCTGAAGTTTGGACACTTTTGGTTTTTATAGAAATGACTGGCTTGGTGTCTATGCTACAAAGACTGGTTGATGGAATCCACAGTGCTGGCTTTATTGGCAACTCAGGGGGCTCAGGGTCATTCAGTTTAACGTCTTCAGAGGAAACAGAGCCACAGTGTGAGCCATGGGAGTGCACGGGACACCAGAACCTGGTAGGAATCTTTGAAATCAATTGGCCTAACTTCCTCATTTTACAGAGGGAAACATTGGGATCAATAGAAATTTGATTTGCTCAAGATTAGCCAGTGGACAAATTGGAATTAGGGTGTGGATCTCTGAAGCCACCCAGGTGCTTTAAAACATTTAAAACATAATGGTGCATGAAAAGCAGCAGTCAGCGGTGTTAATATAATTACTTTTGATATACAGACACTTCATTCAACTTCTACTCTTGTCTACAAAAGTTTTCAATTTTGTACACATGATTCTCAGGTCTTGAACGACTTAATAAGTTAATAAATTATCGAGTTCACAGTGACTCTGAGACTCCATGGTTTGGGGAATTCTTCATTTTTGTGAATTTCTTTCTGTTTGATGATGAAGTAATAGGTACCATTTGGTAATCAGTTTGTGTTCCTTGTGACATCCTACAGATGTCTCAACCTCCTTCCACTGATATCTCTCAGGCAGTTCTCCGGGGGCTGCTGATGGCAGTACAAGCAAGTGTGCTAACTCCCAGGTACTGAAAACGGATTTGGCTGCTGAGTTACTTCCTCACCCTTAGAAAGAGATTGGAATCTAAAGGAGTGTTGTGGCCCACAAAATGCATTGTTTCACGTTTTCTGCTTAGTTGGCCAGTGGTAAGTGGGTCACTCCAGGGTCCAGTGGGCAGTGTTGAATGGAGGTTAGGAAATGAGTCTAGATCTCACTGCAGGTTTTGGGGACCCAATTTGGCCTCCTAATTCTCCAACTTGAAAATGGTCTTAACGATTTTGTATACCTACTTACACATGCTTCCCGGGGACAGGAAATGTCCATGTAATACCTTTTATCAGTAGTAACCTTGTGAAGGTAAATTAGAAATACGTATGCATTTTAGGCTCAAGGAAGAAAGGTGTAGTATACATTCCAGGTAATTCTAGTCTCCATTTGAAGGGGCAATCAGCAAAGGTGGACACACTGTCATTACACACAGCCCTCTTTTCCCATTTATCCCATGTTATCTTAAACATTTTTAGATGATGTTACATTATAGTTCCAGCTAGGCACAGAATGCTAGAAGCTTATCCATTTCATGCCGACTTTTTAACATACGACATGCAAGAACCTGAATTTTTGCAATGAATGTGTGGGAGGTAGGCGTTAGCTACCGTCACTCGGAATTTGAAAGTCCCATTAACACTTAAATAGCATGATGAATTCGTGATGTATTTCTTGAATTTTATTTCACACGACTGGGTTCTGGGATGCCTAGATTTTCAAACAAGGATTTCTGCTTCCTGAGGAAAAGTAACCAAAGGAGAAATTCACATTATTAGCAGAACACTGCGTGCTGGGCTGGATTAAAGAGCAAACCATTTGAAAATCAGTCCTCCAGTTTTTAATTTTTTTTTCAGCTCTTCTCTCCCTCTCTTTTTTTTCCATATGCTTTAAAATCCTTTGCAGTCTTCCTTTCTAACTGCACAATATCAAAAGCTCTCTGTTCTAATCCTCTCCCTGGCTGCCTCAATTAATCACTTCTTTATTACAGGACTTGGCGTCTTGCCCTCCCATTCACCAACAAGCGTTTCCCTTACTTTGCTTCCCCGAAGCCAAGGCTGCTCTTGTCCCCCTTTGCCATCTCGTCCTTCTCATTCTCAGCCTCTCATTTGCTTTCTTCACTTCATATTTATTTATTCTCTTAGCCTCCAAAACTCAACTCGCTTTTTCGTTTACTCAGTAAATATTACTGCATGCCTGCCCTGGCCTTTCCCGACTATGTGGGGGTGAGATCTGGTTAGTACAGAGGAAGAGCTGCGGTTCCGAGTGCTGACTGAGCAGTGACTGTGCCTGGGGCTGTGTTTGCCTCGGTGAGCTTTCCCACGGAAGCCTGGGGAACTCCATGCAGAAAGGTTGTCCCTCCCTTACCTAGGAGGAGAAGTGACTGAACAACTGAATGAGGTTCAGAACCTGAGGCAGTAACCACAACCCTCATGTTTCCCAGAGCAGCATCCACCTCAGTGACCCATTCTGTGAAATGTGAGCACGTCCTGTCCACGGCTGGGCCTGACTTGGCCTCTGAGGTCTGCCTGTCATTTGTGACACGGACAGCTTCACTTGCTTTTTTTTTTCCTTTAAAAATCTTTATTATTGAAAGTATTACATAGGCTCCCCCCCCCCCATTGACCCCTTCTAGCCACTCCCACTCCCCACCTCAGGCCTTCACCACCCTGTTTATTGTCTGTGTCCATGGTTATGCACATATGCATATAAGGTCTTTGGTAGATCTCTTCCCACCCTCTCTGCCTTCCCTCTGAGATTCGACTATCTGTTCCATGCTTCCATGTCTCTGGATCTATTTTGTTCATCAATGTATTTTGGTTATTAGATTCCATATATGAGTGAGATCATGTAATGCTTTCTTCGTTGATGGTCACGAGGGTCACTGAGCTGTGTGAAGAAGAAAGTATGTCATGGATGTCAGCTGATCATCACTGTTATCGCTCATGTCATCTCCAAAATGACTGTTTTGGTACCAGATTTACTCAGTAGAAGCAAGTTAATTTTCAACGTTAAGTTGATAGTTAAAATGCTCAATAAAAGAGTTTTAGATGTAAGGCAGTAAATGCTCAATAAAAGAGTTTTAGATGTAAGGCAGTAAATGACTGATGTTTTACAATTTTTGATTTTTTGAAAGGTCTATTTTATTTGTGTTATTACAATACTAGAAGCCCAGCACATGAAAATGTGCAGCCCCACCCACCCATGCCAGTATTTGGTCATTATGGTCTCAGGGCCACTGAGTTTTTATAATATAGATATTGTCATAATTGTCCTACTTATTATTAGTTATAATTTCTTTCTGTGCCTAATTAATATTTTTGATCTTTAAATAATTATTTAAGTACTAGAGGCCCAGTGCACAAAAATTTGTGCAATCGGGGGGTCCTTGTGCTCTCTCGAAGTCTTAGTGGGACCCCTAAGGGAATGTCCACCCACTGGCATGCCTGACCACCCTGGGTGAGGGGCTGATGGCCATTTCAGGCTGCTCACAGTCCCTTCAGGGTTCGGGTCCCTAGTAGGGTGCCTGGCCAGCCTGGGTGAGGGGCAGAGGGCCATTTCAGGCTGCCCACAGCCCCTTCAAGGTTCGGGTCCCTACTGAGGTGCCTGGCTGGAAGCAGGTATCTGGGGTTTGTTTATCTTCTATAATTAAAACTTTGTAGCTCAGGGCCCATAGGGCCCTGGCTTCTTCCATTGCCCAGGGCAACTCCAGCTCTGTGGCCGCCACCATCTTAGTTGAGTTAATTTGCATATTTGCTCCTGATTGGTTGGTGGGCGTGGCTCGTGGGTATAACAGAGTGAGGGTCAATTTGCATGTTACTCTTTTATTAGATTAGATAGTTGGTATACAATATTATAGAAGTTTCATATATGTATTAATGTTAACAGAAAACAGCATTTCTTTTTTTTAATATATATATATTTTATTATTGATTTCAGAGAGGAAGGGAGAGGGAGAGAGAAACAGAAATATCAATGATGAGAGAGACTCATTGATCCACTGCCTCCTGTACGCCCCACCCTGGGGATCAAGCCCACAACCTGGGCATGTGCCCTGACTGGGAATCAAGCCATGAGCTCCTGGTTCATAGGATTAATGCTCAACCACTGAGCCATGCTGGCCGGGCAGAGTTTCAGGTATATATTTAAAACTAACTTCCCACCTTATTATATAACAACTAAGAACATTTATGAAACCTATTTATTTAATTGCCTTAAAACACCTGCCTTTTAATAAATAATAGTGATCCACTGAACTCAGCGGATATGTTCTGAATACCAGCAAGGACCACTACTCCAGTGGGGACTCTGTGAAATGAAACAGAGGACAAATATCATAAATGATGCTTTGCGCATCCGAATACAAGTAGTTTGCCCACTGGCGTGTTTCCAAAAGAAAACGTAAAGTCAGGAAAAGACGCACACTTTACTTACTTCTCTGTGCCTGACAGTGAGGTGAAGCATTTTATGTTAAATGGCTCATCATCACCTGCTTTTATTTATAGGCAGGATAAACTTGGCATACAGGAGACGAAACACCACACCCAGGGGAGTGCTGTTTTGATGACCACATGGTTTTCTAAGCCTTTAACCACCATTTTCTTCTCCTTGTGCTCCCCTGCTCTAGGCTCTACCCAGCAGGCAATGGCCCCAGGTGTCCAGCTGCAGAGCAGCGCTGGGACAGGGGACATGGCTGATGGATACAGAGGGTGGTGAATACTGAGACCCGAAACCAGCTGAATTGAGATATGCGATGAGTGCAACATGCATATCAGATTTTAAAGTCTTATTATGAAAAAATGTATTTTTAAAAATTTTAATGACTAGACTTTTTGGGGGGAGCAGTTTTAGGTCCCCAGAAAAATAGAGGGGAAGGCAGAGATTTCCCATATTCATCCTCCATCACATATACACAACCTCACCCACTTTCAACATTCCCACCAGAGTGAGACATTTGTTGCATCATTGTCACCCTAGGTCCACAGTGTGCATTAGGGTTCACTGTTGGTATTGTACATTCTATGGGTTTGGACAAATTTGCCCTATGTATCCACCGTTACAGTATCATACAGAGTAGTTTCACTGTCCTGAACATCCCCTGTGCTCTATCCCATCCTCCCCAAACCCTGGCAACCACAGATCCTTTTACTGTCTCCATAGTTTTGCCCTTTCCAGAATGTCAGATAGTTAAAACTACACAGTTTGTAGCCTTTTTAGATTGGCTTCTTCCACATAGTAAGGTTCTTCTCTGTCTTTTCATGGCTTGATAGCTCATTTTTTTCTTATCAACGAGTAATATTCCATTGTCTGATGTACCGCAGCTTATCTATCCGAGTTTATCGCAGACAGGAATGCTGCCATTTTTACATCTCCAAGCATTAGGTAGGGGCACAATCCATGCCATTCAACTGGATGTTTTGTTGTGTCCCTTGCCTGATCTGGTTGAACTTGCCATTGAGCTGCCCTGGAGGGGCTGCAGGTCAGGAACTCTGCAGAGGGTCTGTGGCAGGAGGATTGAGGCAGAGTGGATGCAGCTGCTATGCTTCAAGGTCTGCAACTTGTAGAACTGCGGTGGGTTTACAGTTAGTGTTTTCGTGGTGCCATTTCCAATGGACAAGAGCTGTCCGACCAAACATTTAATTGGGGTGAAAAGGACTCACAATAAGGGCATCTGCAGAGAAGGAGGAGACTGCAGGCAGGCCCCAGGTGGATGGGGGCACTTCATGACTCTTCAGCCAAGCTGGCCAGTGTTTCACCAGGTTCCTAAAGTGAAGAGACCTCTGTGTTCTGTGTGTGTGTAGACTGAGACACCATGCCTCTGGGTCGGCCTGCATAGTAAAAGCTACGTAGGGTTTGATGTCTAGTGTGGTTACCAGTGTACAATCTAGGGACACCGC
>PVJC01000659.1:48316-86959 GCA_004026665.1 Murina feae | reverse complement strand
GCAGTAGCTAAGCTGGACATTTTGTTATCTTGATAAAATCAGATTGACTGGATCCCATCAAAACAGAAGGCAAGTGTGGTTAAGGAAAGAGGGAAAATGCCAAGGGGGCATTTTCATGGAGCAGTCACCATACAAGACCTGCATATTGTGGTGCCCTGCATTGTATTATATTTAGAAGCATTTTTCTCTGTGAGTCTCTTATTTCCAATGATCATTGACAATCCTAATATGGTATAAAATAGGCCCCCGTTCCTCCCCCTCCCCCAGTTCTGTTTCAGGAATTAGTGTGCAAAATGACAGCAACAAAACAAATCTTTTAAGTTGAAAAGGATTGTTTGACATTATTTGCCCAAAACTTGTGAATATTGATTGAATTTCTCGCTTTTCAGCAGATATTTTAAGGTCATACACTTAGAGGCAAAGTGACAAGAGCTGAAGGTCTGTAACTTGCTTGGGGTGCACCGTGGATGCAGGGTGTTCATCATCTGGGGCTAAATGATGTCCTTGACTTCTGCATCAGGAGTCCGAGTTTCATATATGACCCTACAGCCCTGACTTGCTGTGTACTTCTGTTCACCCTGTTTTATGGCTTCAGGCTTGGGGACACATGTAAGGTGTTAAAATGGTGTCTTTGATGTTATTACCAAGAGCAGAACGTGTAATTTTTTGACAACGAAGAACTGGCACTTACAGCAGAATATTTAGCGTGCAGTGCTGGCTAGCACTTCAGTTCCCAGCCAAACAGGAAAGAGCTCCATGTTATGAAGGCACAGAAGTGCTTTCATGGACCAACACAAAACTCAGCGTGCATCTCCTTGTGGCAATGCTGGGCTGCCTGGTTAGCTTGGGGGACACCCCAGGAGCCTAGAAAAATTACTGTCCTAAGAGCTTGATCCAAGGAATCACACTAAGTAGTCTGCAGCACTTCTAAATCAGTGAGCGTTGGAATATTGAGAGAAGATTATGGACAATGAAAAACATCAAAATGTACACAGTCCAGAGACATTCATTTAAGCTAGACCAGCATGTGGAAACCTCACCTGGAGCTGTGCAGGGGAGGGGGTGGGACGTGCAGATCTCCAGATCCCGACCTGCTGAGGTTCTGATGTAGCAGATGGGGCCTGAGGATCTTCCTGGGGAGTCAGATACAGGATCCCTATCTTAAATGGCTTGGACCCATGTGTGGTATGAGCAGACAGGATGAAGGCAGTTACTCCACCTCATGTATTGCAAATACACAGCTATCATTCACGGAGTTTTTCCTGAGTGCCTGGTGCTTTCCATTTGACATTACACCTGATTGTTACAGTGACCATGTTACTGGGCTCAGGGAGATGCTGACTTCCTGCAGTCACATGGCGAGGTTGCTCAGGTACAGAGGGTACTTGAATGGACAGCCCTGAACCAGATGCAAAGAACCATCACCATTCCCAGTCTGAGAGCGCCAGCTGCTGCAGACATTGAAAGGCAAAAGCAGGAGAGAGAAAGCCCTTCTCCCTGATTTTTGTCCCTCCTAACATCCCATGTCACTCTCCAAATCTCTCTCTAGAAGGATAACTTAACTTATTTTCTCTCAGCTGTGAAATCAGAGCTATTGAGGAAGAGATCAAGGTAATATAAAGTTCCCTATTTAGGAGGGAAAGAGCAGCTGATGACAGAGCCCAGCCTTGGAGCTGGAGGACCCCGGCCAGGGTGGTAGGTGGGTGGGAGGGAGAACCTGCAGTTGCCCCAGATAGACAGATTTCACCCTGAGGAGGTCAAAGCCTCCCTAAGCCCTTTGGAGTCCTCTTGCTTTTTGTTCCAAGTTCAGGTATTTATTGTAGAGGACAGCTGTTTTCTGTGTCAAAGCATATTGTCTGGACACACACAGGCTGGTTGTGCTGTACCATGGCCCATGTCTCAGCATCGACCTGCAAAGACTTTCATTCAGGAGCACCACACCCCACACCCCTGCCACTGGCAGCAAATGAATTGAGGTGCAGAATCTCAGCTGGTTATGGACTCTCTAGTGTCCCAGCCAGTTGGTCACAGGCTGGCTCAAACATAACAAGCATCATGGCCCCAAGTGTGATTATAATGACAATGTTGCACCTGGCAGGAAGCCACTACCTCTGTCTGATCACATGGTGATTCCAGCCACCCCACCTCAAACTAAAAAGAACAGCTCTGCCCTGACTGGTTTGGCTCAGTGGATAGAGCGTTGGCCTAGGGACTAAAGGGTCCCCAGTTTGATTCTGGTCAAGGGCATGTACCTTGGTTGCGGGCACATCCCCAAAAGGGGGTGTGCAGGAGGCAGCTAATCGATGTTTCTCTCATTGATGTTTCTAACTCTCTATCCTTTTCCCTTCCTCTCTGTAAAAAAATCAATAAAATATATTAAAAAATAAAAAGAACAGCTCCTCTGAGGGGTGTCACTCTTGTCTGGGGGAGGAGAGAATTTTGGTTTAAGTTTGCCTTAGAACAGAGAGGAAATGGAGTGATGGGAGAAGGAAAGTTATGTCTACATGTCCAAGGACTCATGGGTAGGAGGCAATGGGAATGCAGGTGGCCTTTTGGTACCAGAAGTTCATGAGCTTAGAGGAGCATCTTGAGTCAAGGATGCATGCACCTAGGCATCCCAGGAGGGGGCAGAAAGCAGAAAGCACTGCCTTCCCACCAGACAATTCATGAGCACTCGAGAGTATCCAGAAATAATGGGGGACTCAAATAGGGCCAAAGGGAGTTGGTAGATGATCCAGAAACATGGCACCAACCAGCTTTTGTTACAGATATCATTTGGTCATACATTCTATGTACAAAGGAAATGTGACATGACCTTTTATAGGAACTTCTCAGGTTGAAAACTGCTTCATGATCCAGAATGGAGGTGGCAGCTACTTAAGGCTCTAGAAGAAGTATCTTTCTGACAATGATTTAGTGGAAGAAAAAATTGTTTTAGTGCCCAGCCAGTGTAGTTCAGTGGTTGAGCATTGACCCAGGAACCAAGAGGTCACTGGTTCAGTTCCCAGACAGGGCACATACCTGGGTTGCAGGCTCAATCTCCAATTGGGGGTGGGGAGGCGGTGCATGCAGGAGGCAGCCATAGATAATGCTTCTCTCTCATTGATGTCTCTCTCTCTAAATCCCTCTGCCTTTCTTTTTTTAAAATAAATAAATAAATAAATAAATAAATAAATATTTTTTGTTTTTTAAAAAAGGTTGTTTCAGTGAAAGAGAGATCACTTCTATCTCAGATAGCTCTAATCCATGGAGAGGCTGGGGTCAACTGCATAGGCCTGACTGCCATCCCCCATGTAGGCATTGTGGGGAGACAGACACTGGGCAGGATCACAAAGATGAACATGGCAGGACAAGTCCATGTCCATCCATCCATCCACACCCATTTATCCATTCAACCATCCATCCATCCATCCATCCATCCATCCATCCATCCATCCATCTTCCATTTATACCAGATTTAATTTTAATGAACAGTTAAGAAGTCTTGAAGGTTTCAAGAGAGGTTTCATACTCAGGCAATTAGAGTTGTTTTCACATAAGCCCGTCTTCCACTTGATCATTCCTGAGCTCTGACTTCTCCAACAAGACAAAGTCTCTGTAGAAAATATACGTAATTTCAACTTCCCTCCTTCATTATGTTTTCAGAGTTAAGAAGTTGCTGGCAGTGACTGAGATTATTTCTCAAGCAATGTTTGATCTGAAGGAAGCTTTATAAAAAATCCTAAGAAGAACTTTTAGTTGGCAACTTATATTTGTGTGGAATGCTCAAGTGCACGACAACTTCCTGGGCTGTGGAAGTTTTAGATGAACGCAGGAGGCGATGTTGGGTGGGCCTTGACTCTTTTGCTCAAAATCTTCTCTTGTTCCATCTTGTTCCATTAGGCCAGGGGTGTTGTGTTCAAAGTGGGATACCTTCCACCTACCCCTCCCCTCTCTCTCTCTCTCTCTCTCTCTCTCTCTCTCTCTCTCTCTCTCTCACACACACACACACACACACACTATATATCACACACTATATATATATATATATATATATATATATATATATATATATATATTCATATATATAAACAAATTGGCTATGGCGAGGAAGAGTAGGAGCCATTTGGGACAGATTTTTATTCTGTAAAGTAAGTTGAATAATATCAACTAGGTTGGGACCCAGGTGCAGATCAGATTTTATGGGGTCTAAACTGTAGAATTTGGGGTATCCTCTTCAATAAAGACATAAAAAAGCAAACATAAAATTATAAATACAAAATTAAATACAGAGCCTACGAGGGCCTGTGGAGGTGAGGGGCCTGCCTAGACCTTAGGCTTCCTTAGCTTCCTGGTCTGTCAGCTGCTGCCGAGGCCCATGAACAATGTTCCCATGGGTCGCTGTAGGTTACAGCAGGCTCCTCAATTAGGGGCTATTCCCTCCCTCCCCCAGGGGACATTTGCCAATGTCTAGAGACAGTTTTGATTGTCTCAGCTGGGGGGCTGATGGGTACTACTGGCATCTAGTGGCACATCCAATAATGCCCAACATTCACTAATGCCCAGAACAAAGAATGATCTGACCCAAATGTCAGTAGTGCCGAGATGGAGAGCCTTTAAGATAAAGCTAGAGATGTGCTCTTATAGAATGCCAAGCTGAGAATCAACCAATTTGACCTGTAGGGCTCAAAATACCATCTATGGGGTGCATTCACAAACTCGACACCGCCAAGATGGATGTCACATGTGGCTGTGTTGCGTCAGTACTCACCACTCATGGGTTTATAGACCCCACCGGTTCATTTCACTCAGAGCTCTGAGATTTACGTTCACTCAAATAGCATGACAGGCTAAGTGCATTGTTTGTACCTCAATGCAATTGTGCACGTCCTTTGTGCTCAGCTACCAAATAACATTTAAATCTGCTGCCTCCATCCTAAATTAATATATTTTAAGGCTTATACCCATAAATCATTCATTTCAAAATTCTCATCTCTTATGAATAAGTTCATCATTTTCATTCACATTTTGTCACAAAAAATTAGGAGTTTAGCTTTCCGAAAATTTCATTTCCCACTTGTCTTTTATGTGCGGCAAGATAGTAAACCAACAGATTAGCTTTTCTTTCATCACAGCAGAGGAGGACGAGCTAGAACGTAACACAATCAAAACAAATTGCTTAGGAAAATAATTCCTTTATTTAAAGGAATTACCAATAAGCAGGCTGCTTTCACAAGAAACAGAAACTGTCATGGAGCCGGCCAGGGTCGGAGAATGTGGAGGCTGAATTACACTCTCCTCTGCAGTTACTGTTCCAAATTATAGCGATGCTCACATCTTATGAATGGCTTCTTAAAGTGTGGTAAGTTAAACACCATGGAACCACCAACTGCTCCCAACATCTTACAAGTGCAAACCCCAGAGGAAACGATCTGTGCCTTACGCCTGATAGACCCAGCACCTCTTTAGTTGATGTAGCACCACCTGGTCAAGGTTGGTCAGATGCTACAATGCACCTACTGACACCATTGTCTCAGGGATCTCGCTCACCCCCGACCCCTGGGCAGTGCATAATTATGTTCTGCAAAAATGGTCAGACTGGCCAGGGAGTTATTAAAATGATAGTTTCCCTCTTATAAGCATGCTTGAATAAAATGTTCTCATCTTGGATTATACAATAGCAAGGGTAGTCTACTGCAAATAAAAGACATCCAAGTGGAGCTTTAGTGAATTTAGAATATCTGAATTAAAATAAAAATGTGATGCAAATTGAGATTTTATTTAATTTTTTTTAAAAAAGCCCATTTGAAAATAAATGAAAGCAAAAGCTTGAAACTAATTTATATGTTTGCTGTCTTCGGATCATTTTCACTGTGTGAATAAAGGAAAGAGGTAAATTAAAGTTATCCCAGGATATTACTCGTAAGAGGTTAAAGTATGTTCTAATGGGCAGATTAATTCTGTGGGGAAATAACATTAAATCTTTCTGAAGCCTTGAAAATTTTTCAAAAGCATTCTTGCTGCTTTCTTGCATTGCAACAAATGCAATCATCTGGCTAGATAATCTGGCATCTTAAATAACTTTGCACTTAAGCCCTGTCAATTTGATCTTCCAAGGTTAATTGATTATTTCAACAAGCATTCTTGCCAGAAAAGATCTGAGTGCTTACATCTTTTCATTAATTCATGCTGTTTGGTGAGAAGGTGAAAAATAAGAAGGGGCTGCCTGATTTAACTCTTTCATTACCCAGTCTCCAGAGGAACAGGGGGGATAACTTTGCTCAGTCAAACCAAAGCTCAATTTGCAGGAGCAAAATGAATGAGCCCAACATCCTTACATACCCAAGCGTAAAGGAAGTATGTGGATGCTCGTTTTGTAATGAAAACAACTGATTTCATGGCGACTCTTCCCCAAAGCCTGGCCCTCAGTGCTTCCTGCAGTACCAGGCCATTCACACTGGACAAAGCCTGTCTGGGGCTTTCTGGAATGGACTTGTTCTATCAGCAAAAAAATATTTGTCATTGACATCATCCTTTTCAGAGACACAGCCAGGATACTGGCGGCTCACCCCTTACGCACATGGTGCCACAACTCATCGGCTGAACCACAGAAGCTGGCCAAAAATCAGTCCTTTTTTTTTTTTTTTTAAATGGACATTAAAATTGCCCAGGCATTCATGTGTTTCTTACAAAGACAAAAAGCAAACCCAGACACTCCTAGCATGAGAAAGAACCGCGTTCATCAGAACCTCCTACATGGCGCTGCAATGACCATTTTCTATCCCAGTTGCTGGGAGGACCAGAGAACATGCACTTCCTTCCTCGCGGGCTCATTTCCCAAACTGCCCCAAACACACCAACTTCTTTCCATGTTCGCCACTTCTTTCCCACTTGGGTTAGTCGAGCACCTGAACGTATACCCCAGTTTGCTGACAGTTTGGGGCCTGCACCTGCCCTCTGCCCCAAACCTCTTCCTTCTTCCATCGCACTGCATTTTGGGGGGATTATTCCTACTTTTCTGAACACCTTGGCACAGCCTGAACCCAAGAGGGAGGAAGAAGGAGGGAGGAGGGAGGAGGGAGAGGCCGCTACAGGGAGTGATGGCTCTCACTCTCCGCTTATGAGTTTGGGGTGGGCTCTGCCAAGCAGGGGCCCAGAAAGCCCCTGCAGGCTCAGAGAGCATCCACAGGCTGGCAGGGCTCTCCCTACCCTCCCCCTGCTTGCTTCCAAATGAAAGCAGCCACACCACCCTGGAATTGGAAGGAGAAGGCCACAGCTTTATTTACATAACACAAGAGATATCACAATCAACAAGCATTAATCATGATCATTACCCCAAATCATACAAAATAACGCTGCTGACCGCTTCCGCAGCTCGTGGGTTGTATTTTAGTCCTTTTCTTTTCCTCTTGGGAAAAAAAACGGGGGAAAATGACAAAATCATTAGGAGCAATCTGGGAGCCCCCCAAATAAAACATGTGTAGATTAAACACATGTGAAGTGCTCGATATGTGGCAAATTAGCACAGAAAATATGGAGGCCCATGCATCTGAGCAGTCCGCCTGCCTCGGAGATGTGACAGGTATTATTGCTCTCGGTGGAGTTATTTAAGCCTGGTAGGAATCCCAGTGTCCGGGAATGTCAGGGGACTGTTATTAGACAAGTTTAATTAGGATCTACCCTGCTGCTCCTAACAAGCATTTAATTAACTTCTAGGCAGGGTAATTAGCTTTAGATTGCAGCTGATTTTCTTCCTCACCTTCTGTTGACACTTGGCCCGCACTGAGGCATCCTGCCTGGCTGACAGTGTAATGGATAGCATCGCTGAGAAGCCTAATATCAAGGCTGCTGGGTCTAAAAAAAAAAAAAACCCCTGCAGCCCAGCAATGAAGATAACAGACAAAAATATCACGGTGATGGTGGGGTCCTGGCCCTTGGGTATCCGGCCGCAAGCCCCCAACCCCCCACCCCTATAGGAGAGGGAAGTTGCCCCTGAAACAAAACCAGCCCCTCTCTTTTGTCCTTCGCCTCTCTGGGCCACCATGGGGGAAGGCACGCTGTTCCCCACTCCAAACAAGCAGTTTATAACATCTAGTCCCAAATGTCTGGGTGTCTGGTGTCTGGCCCAATGCCTACTTCCTTGATGACACGAAGAACTGGAGGGCACCAGCCAGGCCACTGGGCACCCCCGGAACCTCCAGCCTTTTCCCGAGGATTGCATTTCCAAACTCACACCGTGGAGTTTCCAAACCCTTTAGTCCTCCCGACATCTCCGTTAAAAATGATAGGACTTGCCCTAGCTGGTTTGGCTCAGTGGCTAGAGCATCAGCCTGCGGACTAATGGGTTCCAGGTGTGATTCCAGTCAAGGGCACATGCTTGGGTTGTGGGCTTGATCCCCAGGAGGAGGCAGCCAATCAATGATTCTCTCTTATCATTGATGTTTCTATCTCTCTCTTCCTATCCCTTCCTTCCTCTCTGAAATTAATAAAAATTTTATTTAAAAAATAATAGGACTTCTTACTATGATTCTGTTAACCTCGAAATAAAACACCTTTCAAAGTGAGATGCAATAGCATTTATCTGAGATCATAAAGAATATTTGGGAAACACTGATTCAGGCAGAAACCCAAATAGCGTTCTGACTAGGAGACACAAACAAGGGGTATTTATGAGAAAGGGGAGGGGAATGAGTACGTCAATAGAAGGAAGGCATTTTAACTGGTGCAGAAAAGTGACATGTCCCACAGACTTTGACCAGACCTTGCCATCTGAATTGTAGAACCTCTTCAATCTAAAAACCTACTTCTCAATACTTGGTATATTCATTGTTTGAGGAAAATATGGGACACGAGGCTTGTTTTGAAAGCTTGGGAGTGTGTCTGGGCCACTGGCTTCTTCAGGTGGACACATGTCAGCTAACCCAGACTGGCCCCGGGCCTTGGAGAAGGAGGCAGCACTTTTGCTCTGCCTGTGGAGGGCACCGCGCCTCCATCCTCACCAGGAGCACGCAGGCAGGGCTGCGCCACTGGCTGGTATCTTTGCTGTTACAGGTGGCAAACTTCTTTAGTGCATCCCTGGATGCTCTAGGGAACATTACATTCCACTGGAGGGAGAGTGTCTATGAGCAAGTCAAGGCTGCTGTATGTCAGATGGTGAGAAGGGCTATATTGAAAAACCAGACAGGAAAGACTGGTGGTTTCCAATCTAACGGAGCATCGTCAGGTAAGGTCCCACAATGACATCAGGGATTTGAAAAAAAAAAAAAAAACACACAAAAAAATGCAAAACAAAAGTAGGAACATTCTAAGTATGTCCCAAGTGTGATATTAGTTCAGTCAACCTGTGTATTCCTTGTGTGTTGAATTCTTCGATGGGAACTGATATTCAGAGGAATGATCCTGAATATGGAACCAAATTAAATTTTTTTGGGTTAATTGACTCAACACATATTTACTGAGTGTCCACTATACACCTGGGACCATGCTAGGTGCTGAGATCCAGTGGTTCATTAGAAGCAGGTAAGGTGTCATCTATCAAGGAGCTTCATGTGTGGGAAATGTGTGTTAATCCACCATTGTCAAAGTCAATATGGAATATCAAGCTGAAGGGAGAGTTGTGAAGGAAAGGAATACAACTCTTAACCCATCAAGTGCTATTCTGTTATTCTGTTTTTCAAATTATTTCAAAATAAGAGCTTACAATAATTACAGTTTCATTTTTTATATTATTATGTTTCTCCAGATTATCTACTCTTAAAATGCTGAGGTATCCAGGACCATGAAAATCCCTGGGCTGAGGGAGAGATGGATAGGTGGTAGGCACCACAAAGGAGGCAGCAGAATGGTGGCATTCATTATCTTCTTTGACATCACCAGAGGATGGTCACAAAGCCAGCTTAGGAGGAAAATCTTGAAGGAAACTTCTTGGTGAAATATGGCTGGGAGGATTTGGATATTGGCAGAAAATAACTCCAAACTTAGCCATAAGCTGCCCCTAAAAGGTGTTGACGGGAGGGAAGAGTTGGTTTCCATGGCATGGTGTTGGGTACCAGGTGGGTGAGAATAGCCTAAACCAATCCACACAGAAGCTAATCATGGGTGTGCACACACATGTTGGCTGTAATTACATCAATGGTGAGGATCATTTTCACCCTCTCTTCTTGTGAGACTCACAAGCTTGTTCTGAAAATGACCTATCCTTCCTGACACTTATCTGAATAGAGTAACGACAGCAGGGAAATTCGTGCTATGTTTGGTACTTGTTGAATTTGCGTGAATGAAGTCGTCTTGTGATTTGACTCATTCATGTGATCTTCTCTTTGCTCTGACTTCTGAAATTCCAGCAATTTTATCACATTTTCCCTCACATCAGACATTAAAAAAAAAAAAGAAAAAAAGCTAAAACCTTATCTGAGGTGAGCTGGATTAGAAATAGACCCTACAGTCATTACTACAAGGTTTGTGGCAATCATGAGGGAAGGGGGTGACACTGTCAGCACAGGGAATTTTCAAAGAAAATAACAACCACTGAGTGAGGAAACGTTTTTTCTGTTTGTTTGTTTGTTTGTTTTTTGTTTGTTTGTGGGACCTTCATTTCACATTTCCTGGCCATAACTGGACCCCTCCACAACTGAGGACACTGCTGGGCTGGTAAGTAAGAAATAACAAGAGGGGCCTGGCAGGCATGGCTCAGGGGTTGAGTATCTACCTATAAACCAGGAGATCATAGTTTGATTCCCGGTCAGGGCGCATGCATGGTCGTGGGTTCAGTCCCCAGTGCGGGGCATGCAGGAGGCAACAGATCAATGATTCTCTCTCATCAATGATGTTTCTGTCTCTCCCTCTTTCTTCCTCTCTGAAATCAATAAAAAAAATATATTTTTAAAAAAGAAAGAAAGAACAAGAAATGCTGGACACCAGTTTCCTCTGGGCTCTAGCCAGAGAGTTTGCATTTTTACTCAGCTTTCTCAGCTTGCAGCATAATTCTTTCAGCAATAAATAGCTATCATTGTTTGTTGTTTTTCTTAAATACAAACACTACCTATGGTATACGTATTGACCATATTTAGCAGGAGCATAGGATGCTTTTTATTCTACAAGACACTATACTGCATTGGGCACAACCAATAAAAATGAATGGAACTATGAGCAGATCCTGCAAATGTATTTCAATCAGATTAACAAACAGCCACTCCCTTGAGGTTGGTAACAGATAATCTTAGAAAATATTAGGCAGAATAAATGGGAAGAGATTATCCATCTGGGAGACTGGAGACTGCTCAGGTGAAGACAGGCTGGGCTTTTGTGGACTGTGTTTACTCACCAGCCCAGCTGCACACAGACTGCATTTCAATAAACTCCCTACGTACTTCTGTGACTCGTAGGTTGGTAGGTTGACTGGTAACGAAAACCATGCTTTGGACTTGATGGGGTTGTTTGAAGCAAATTGCCTTCTGTGTACTTGGCGATGGCACATTGCAAATCCTCACTGCCCCCAGAAGGGGCTGGTGGCTGAAGACAGGATGGGAGAAAACTTCTTATTAAATACTCATTAGTGCCCCTGGGATCTATATCATGTGCAAACATTACTTAGAAATAAAGGAAGAAAATGAAGAATGGCAGTGGAAACTGAATCACATGGAGATGTTTCTGAGGAATCAGCGTGTGTTCACTATCCACAGTTGGTAATAATCTGTGTGATTTCACTTGCGAGGCAATTGGTATTAGTCAATCTTTTCCTCACATATGAATATCAATACAGTAGATCACATAGTAGAGAGAATGGCATGGGAGTGTTCTCTCCAGCATTCATTAATGTGTCCTTTCTGGGATAAACTGACGTCACTGTTTGGTTAAACTTCCTTTCCACCGGAGGTGGCCATGCTCGGCTGTCCACCCAGTGGTTGCTAGGAGATAGGAAGAATCAACCAAGTTGTGGTTGTTTGAAATATAAATGGTGTTTTGTGTACGGCCCTAAATTAAGACCCAGTGTCACGTGCTGCCTTGACCTCTGGTGAAACTGGGAGAGTCCCAAAGCAAAATCTGACCGTCATGGTGAAACTGGGAGAGTCCCAAAGGCCTAAGTGCAAGTCCCCTCCCAACCTGCAACCATGGATCAGGTCCCCCTGCCAAACAGCCCTCCCTCCTCACAGGGACAGGCCTGGCGCCTGCTCATCCCTCAGGAGTGGGCTTCAGGGCCTTGCCAGCCTATGGAACTACTCAAAGAAGCCAACCACGTGCTTCCATGGGGGACAGGGGCACCCCATCCTCTTGTCACTACCAAGCCCCTTCAACAGTGCTTGCTTGTTCATTCTGCCCGAGGGCACCCTGTGTGGCCCTGTGTGGTGTGTGGTGTCCCCTCCCCCAGATGGTGTGTGTGTGTGGCTATGACCTGCTGTCTGTCTCATCTGCCCAGTATAAGGAGTTGGGTGCTTGGCCGTTCCCAGAACCTACAGCAGGATCTGTCATCAGCAGAGTGAAGCAGAGGTGAGCAAATCCTTCTGAATGTTGTCCTTTAACTGTGATACCAGAAACAAAGGAACTGTTTGCTAATAACCAAATCACGCCACTGGGCACATTTATAGTATAATTTGGTACTGTGTTACTCCCTTTGTGAAATGCTCTCCTGGATTCTGGGAGCCTGCTCTTCCTGTTCCCACCTCCACTCGGATCTTTCTCTACCCACTGCTTCTGCTGGCTCCTCTTTAGACTGTCTCCCAAGCGTTGGTGTTTTTTATGGTCCTGTTTCTGACTCTTCTCACTCAGCCCATCTCATTTGGACTTTCATTCATTTGCATGGTCAAGTTCTTCCAATACTCATTGCTTGCTTTTATGTCTCTTCTAGATAGAGAATAAATATATAACCATTAAAGTGAAACTGTTTCTGTTGGTACTGGCTACAATCCCTGCCATGGTGGGTGCGCCATGAAGCAGCGGAAGTGCATTTGTAGGAGAAGTGAGGGCCAGGTGCATAGGTGGCATGTGCGTCTGGCAAGCTGTGGCCCCGCTGAGGACATGAGCAGAGGTCGTGAATGGGTCCTGGCCTGGGCCAGGGCCTCCACAGCCAATGGTGCTGAGGCCCCATCGGAGTAGAAAACCATAATGAGCAGAAATGCTCAGAAAATGGGATAGTTGGGGTAGATTTTAGAAATTCCCCCCTGATTAATATAGTTATCTCAGATAAGGATTTTCATTATGAAAGATGCTATTAGAAGTCTTTGTACCCTGTGCAAGAGTATTTGTCTGCCTTTGTGAATACAGAGAAAGAAACACAGCTTGGTTTTTCTTTGCTGATTCTGGATGTTGCAGTTCTGTGAGTCATCATCCTGAATGTTATTTCTCACTACAAGAAGCTAAAGGCCTGGGTATATGTAGGAGGTAGAAGGTACTTGCTTGTACTTCGTGCTGCATTTGCCTTCATACTGACAAAAAATAAATGCCTGGTGCCTCCAATTTACATGACGGTCAGATTTTGCTTTAAAATTTTGCAACTCTAAGTGTGGCCTGGCCCAGCACCCTGGCATCTATCACTGGAAGCTGCTGAGAAATGCAGAGTCGCAGGCCCGGCCCTGCTGTGGCAGAACCTGCCTCTCAATGACATTCGCGGTGTTGGGCATGGACATTAAAGTCTGAAAAGGCCTCCTCTGAAATACTCTAGGAAGAAAAGTCGAGGTGGGGTGGATAACAAAACACAATAGCAAAATATGGAAAACTGTAAGGGCTGGATGAAAGGTATGTGGGTTGTATTATACTGTTCTCTCAACCATTGTGTGGTGAATCCAATACAAATCCCTAGCATCCTCTCATTTGGTTCTTATTGATCCCTTACTGCTAAAAGTCAATTCCCCCATAAAAAGTCAGTTCTTTCCTCATATAAAATCACAGTTTATTCAGATACGATGTCCAATTTTCATTGTACATCATACAATGATGTACTTGTTAAATATACTTGTTAAATACTCACTGAACTGACTGGAGAGAAAAATAAATACAACCCACTTTAAAAAATGCATATTAATAGGCTCTAGCATGTGTAAATCACACAAAAAATGCAGGTAGGGCTTTCCTCTCTTTTATTAATTTTTATTGTTGACACTATTACAGATGCTCCCCTCTCTTTTCCTACCTCCTCTTATTTCTTTATTTAGCAAACACTTCTAAAGAGCTTACTATGTTCAAGGTACTTTCTCAGGAATTTACAGATATTAATCCATTTAATACATTTTGTCCCTACAATGACCCTATTGTCAGGATAGCTTACAAAATACAGGATTCTAAGGTGGACATGACATTCCAGGGCTTGCTTCCAGAGGCACTTGGCCTGACCTGCACAGGGGCCCGGAGCCTGGAAGCCCGACAGCCTGGGAGGTGCCACCCAGGCTGGCGAGGGCTCTTCCTCAACCCCCAAAAGCTGTTAGGAGCTAATGATCGTGATTGCAGGCGCCTTTGCTCAGCAGACCGAAATGGGCCAGCCCTGGTCACCAGCTGACTTGGTGACTTGGAACGCCCACTTAAATCCTCTAAATACATAGCTCTGGGAAACTGAGATGCACTTGATGGAATTAAGGAAAGCATAGAATTTAATTACCACTCTTTCTCCCCCCCTTTTCCCTGCCAAAAAGTAAAAATGAGCTAGAGAGTCAGAGAACTGGCAACCATACCGCCTTACACATCTTGAGAGTCAGGGCCTAAAAGAACTCACATTCTAGAAAAGTATTCATTTTCATAAAGTGAAGGGATTATGACCTGCAGAACTTGCACACTATTTTTTTCCAGAACTGTGAACTGTATTAATGTCACCAGGCATTGTTTTTAGGTTAGGACATCAAAAGAAACTTTAGTGGATGTGATGCCCTCCTGGCCCGGTTTTAAATACCATAGCAAATGGAAATGCCTCTTTAAATGACGAGGCCCGACACAGTGAAGGATGGAAAAAGGAGAACACGGATACCCATGCAGTACAATTGAGCAACGACTTTAACATTTCCACGGTTCATACTCACATTTTCACTGCTAGGAGTTTATGCTACAGAAATACCCACTCTCTGTGAAGAATGCTTATGGCAGAGCTGTTTGTAAAAGTTGCGAATGATTTATTGCAAAAAAATAAGTTGGAAGAAACTCAAATGCCCTTCAGTAACAGATTGGTTAAAAAATAAAGTACAAAACGATTTGCGCAAGGAAATAAGATGCATCAACTGAAAAGCAAGAGAATAAAGTGGATCTATTTGTCCTAGAGTAGAAAGATAGCTACAAATTATTGTTAAGTAAAAAATCAAGTTGTGAAACTGTATGAAGAATATGATTCCATTTTTGTTTAAAAAATGATAAGATAGGATAATAAATAAATAGGAAAAGAGGCTGAAGGCATATGCATCAGGCTGTCAACAGTGATGCTCCTAGGATATGAGCCAGCAGGGAATACTCCCATGCTCGGGGACAATAATGCTTTCTACATTTTTAATTTTGTGGCTTATCTGAGGAATCTTATAATCCACATTTTCTCTACTTGTAAAAAATATGATGGTATTTGCTTCAGAGAGAGAAATCATTGTGTAGAAGAGACATGTGTGCCCAAAACAGGAAAAAAAAAAATCTGAGAGGGAAAAGAGAGAAAAAAATACAAACAAACAAACAAACAAACAAAAAAACACTTGGTTTTGAGAGCTATGTGAACCACAAAGTTTTGTAATTCATGACAAAAGTTAAAAACAATGGTAAAATTGGAAGCGTACCTGCTAGTATTTAATTTCCATGCATATTTAATGTGACCTTTCTTTACTCTTTTTTTTTTTTAAATCTTCACCCAAGGATATGTTTATTGATTTGAGAGGGAAAGAGAAAGAGAGAGAGAGAGAGGGAGAGAGAGAGAGAGAGAATGAGAGAGAGAATGAGAGAGAGAGAAAGAGAAGCTGCTGCCTCCTATATACCCCTGGACCAAGGATAGAACCTGCAACCTCAGTTTATGCCCTGACTGGGGAATCAAACCCACAAACTTTTGGTGTTTGGGGTGACGATCAACCACCTGAGCCATGCAGCCAGGGCTTTACTCTTCTTCATTTATTTTAATGACTACAATAGTTAAGAATAAGAATTTCTTTTCTTTTCCTTCCTTCCCTCCCTCCCTCCCTCCCTCCTTCTCTCTCTCTCTCCTTCCCTCCCTCCCTTCACTTTTTTCTTCCTTCCTGCTTCTCTATTTCCTTCTTCTTATTTCTTTCTAAAATAGAGCTTTATACATGGTGCACCTATATTTTCACAATGGCAGTGATGAGGAAATGGAAATGAACTCTATGCTGAAGGATCCACTTCCTGTGACTGAGTCTGGGATCAGCTGTCGCCCATGGAGCCTGGAGCTGTGTGGACCAGTGCCTTTGAGATGAGCCGGAGGGAGGTCCAGTGGCAGCTGGAGTGTCACACCAAACTCCGACATGTGCTGTGTGGTGGTCTGAATGCAGATGTCGCTGAGACAGAGGGCAGAGAGCCCTCAGGGCTTCAAGGGGCGATACCCTCCCTGGGGCTATTGGAAGGAACTAGATCTCCAGCTTCATGCCAGGTAGGGGTGACCCAGATAAAGCCAAGCCTTTTTTTTTTTTAATTTTTTTTTATTGCTTAAAGTATTACAATAAATGATAGATAAGTATTACAACAAATGATAGATAGATCTCCATTTTTCCCCTTGCCCTTCCCCCCCTCCTCCATAACCCCAGATTCTTGTGTCCATTAATTATGCTCCTATGCATGCATGGTTGGGGGGGGGGAATTAAAGCCAAGCCTTTTTTTGAGATGGTCTCTCCTCTGTCTGTGCTGCAGTTCCAGGGAAGGCGGAGCACTCGTCCATACCTCCCACTGATGAGCAATCTCTTGATGAGAGCTTTCCTCAACCACAGTAAAGAAGTCCCTCCTTCATGTGAGACTGCACTTGGAGACTATGATTGGGGCAAGGGGATGGGGCAGGATGGCTGCTGGGTGATGGTGGCATTGCCATGGAGGTTATGATGGAGGTGGAGGAGAGGGAGTGGCCAGGATGGATGATAGCGACAGTTCTACATAGTTCTACTCCTCTGAGCTTGATGCTGCTTCATTTGGGATAAGCCATAGTCTAAAGAAGTGGTTTAAAATGGGAAAAAGATGAGAACAGATGCTGTAATCTGAAAATATTTTCACTATTTTGTTTATATGAAAGTTGAGTTAAATAGAAATCAATAAGGAAGAAAGTGAAAACACAAATACAAATTCATTCTGAAAAGCCTTAAACAGCATATGGTAAGTCGTAGATGGTTCAGAAAAACAAAGACCCCAAGAGCGCTGCCCACATGCTAGAAATGGGAGCAGAACCAGCATTTCCTGCAAAACACCTTGCTTGGGACACCAGGTGATGATTTCAGAAAAAAAAATAAACCTGAACGTGAGCTTGTCACCCTGGGTTGGGATTTGGATAGAGCAGCCTTGGAAAATTATACTACAATCAAATGTATCAAATTCTATAACCAGCAATTTCAAATTGTGCATTCCAAATTGATATATTCTACACAAATAAAAGGATCTGATTTGGGGCTTTGAAATCAGCCGCCTGCCTTCTGTTTGCTGTACAATGCCATCTGACTTCCTAAAAAGCGTGATGCCTTTTTTCCCTTTTGCACCTGCTTAGCTTCAAGAATGCCAGCAGCTCATCTCAGACAGACAGCGATGCGATCACCTGACAACACCAGGGAAAAGCAAGGTGAGGAAGAAGGGAGGGCAGGATGCTGACGGGCTCTGGGGCAGGAGAGATCCTGGGAACCGGACAGTCTGGGGCATTGCCACTTTCACCAAGGGAAAATCCCCTTCACCATCTCCCGACTCACCTGGGAGCCGAGGGCTCGGCTTGCTCTTTGTGAGGAGAAGCTCCAGGATAGCAACTGTTCCAGACTGATAAGAGGGCCTGGATCCCATGCAGGACTTAGAATTCCTCCTATTTATGCAAATGTTTCCCGGGATGAATTCACATTTCAAGTTTGCATCACAGAGGGGTGAATACATTATCCACACGTTATCAGACAATATCGTGAAAGCACCAGCTAGATCTTTAGACTCTGTGCCTTTAGGGAAGTTGCTTACATTCTCTGACCCTCAATTTTCCCATCCACAAGATGAGTTGTCCCTTGGGCCTCCTTCCTGGGGTTGTGGTGAGGGTGAAAGGATGAAGTGCATGTCACGTGCTCAGAACAGGGCCTGGCATAAATGTAGCTTAGCTGCCACTGTGACTACTGCTGTCATTGTTGTTAGTCATCTTTTCTTAAGAGATCATATGTTTTAAAGGAAAAAGGCGGTAGCCTAGGTATTCTACCAAAATCCACAGACTCCCCAAAACTAATCTCATTATTTAAGAAGAAACAAGGACATGAAACTGCTTACAGTCTAGAATGACAAGCAGTAAACTTACTATAGAGTTAATTTTTTAAAATAAATAGAAATATAAAAAGATTCCATTTATTTGCTTTACAAATTATTGGTAAGAAGAAAAGCTATATCTAAATGAGCAAAAGAAAGAATAACCATGCTACTTCAGTTTTATGGTACCTGTTTTTAGGGAAGTTTGGGAAAGAGTGGAATGGGGCTGTGGAGGAGATCTGAGCAGGGGAAAGAAAGGCGCGAGAAGGGGACCACGGGAGGGCTGGCCATGGGGCTGCAGAGATAGGGCAGGATGCGCAAAGGGAAGAGGGGCCTGCAGCTCTGCACCTTTCGGCGAGCCCTCCAGGAAGGCCTGGGACGATTGGCCATCTGCAGGTTTTCTGCAGGAAGCTGTGGGCTTGTGAGCCTCAAACCAACCTTCCCCTGACCTCACCATGCTGAGAAACATGACCCAGGCAATTCACAGCCGCCCTTTATGCCTGTCTGATTTCAGTTTTAGATGGTAAACTTATTTTGGAAATATAGGTTTGTGTTTTTTTTCTTACAAAACTTGGGAAGATTTTGTTCAATTACTTGGTTTAATTTCTTGCTGCTGACCTCAGAGAGGTCAGTGAACTTTCCCTACCACCCCCACTCTCTCTGTCCAGGGTACATGTGCCTGGGAGTTGGAGACCCAGCCATCTCCCCTTTCCCAGGGAGCACTTCTCTGCTGTTCATCCTCATGCCAGACCCTCTCCTGCTCTGTCCCACCCCCTGAAGATTCCGACTTCTTGTCAGGTATCAGTATATACCACTCCTTATTATTGGTTATTTATATGGTTTACTTCTGTGCACACTATCTCTTCCCTTCAAGCACAGACTTTGGGGTATCCTCAGAGCCTTTCCTCTCCTTCCTTGCTTAGCAGAGTGCAACACCCACCAACAGATGGATTAATTAAGTTCAGAGAAAGAACTAAACTGGGAATCAAATTAAATTTAGGTATTTGAGATGAAGATGGAAAATGTATATATAGAGACATTTTCTAGAAAAGACTGGGAACGTGGAACTAAAGTTTAGGTGAGCTGCCAAGACGAAGGTGATGGGATGAAGGTGACCAGATTGAATCAAGAGGGCAAGGCCCCCAGCAAGAGTTGACCTCAATCTTAGGCAAAATCCTTATGTTTCTCCTGTCTTCTTGGGAGTCTATTTACTAAATATTTTAAGTCACAGTGTCTAGTACATGGTAAGTGCTCAATAAATATTTTCTAAATGTCAAATGAATGAATGAATGAATAAATGCTCTTTCCTGAAAATACAGTAAAAATAAAGTATTAGATAAAGGCAGGGCAAGTTTGTGCAATTTAGGGGTTTAGGAGGGTTGTGCCAACAGCTCGTTTTGATGGAAAATGACAACTCACAAGGCTGTCTCTATCCCTCTCTGTGGTGGAGGACAGTCATGCTGAACAAATTGTAGTAGATGGGACTGTAACTACTAAGGGCAGACACATATGCGCAGACTCTGATGGAGGTAAGTCCCTTGCATGTGGAAGTAGCTCCACACCCCTACAGAAGTAATGCAGGAAATGTGGGGACCAACCTTTCAATATTAGTAAGCCAGAGGTTACTTGTGATTATACTAGTTTATCAGAAAGCACATGCATCCAAAATAATATCTATCTATCTAATCTAATAAAAGAGTAATATTGAAATTGATAGGTTCTTCAGAACACCTAAGCCACGCCCACCAGCCAATCAGAGTGACTGTATGCAAATTAATCCAGCCAAGATGGAGGCCAGCAGTCACGGAGCTGGAGTAAACAGGCAGCTTCCGTTGAAGCAGGAGTAAAACAGTTTGCCGGCCGCCTGGGCTTCTCTTGGCTCCAGGCAACAACATATTTGCAACATTGTCTCAATTATAGAATCCTTGGAGTTAAAGCAAACAGCAGTCCTGGCTGAGATTACTAAGGCAACATTCTTTCAATTTTAGAAGCCATGAGCTGAAACAAACAGGAGGATTCTTACCTGCCTAGGCCTCAGCTTAAAGGAACAGTATCAATTATAGAAGATAAATAAACTCCAGAACCTGCTTCCAGCCAGTCTTGCTGGGACATTGGGTCAACGGGAGCTGTGAACAGCCTGAAAGCCTGAAAACACCCCTCAGCCCGTCACCCAGGCTGGCTACACCTCAGTGGGGTGAGGGATCCCACTGGGGGGCTTGGCCAGTATGCAAACAGCCATCAGCCCCTCACCCAAGCTGGCCAGGTACCATAGTAGGGACCCAAAACCTGAAGGGACTGTGAGCAGCCTGGCTGGAAACTGCCCTCAGGCCCGCACCTAGGCTGGCCACACCCCAATGGGTGAGGGACCCCACTGGGGGGCTTGGCCAGCCTGCAAACAGCCATCAGCCCCTCACACAGGCTGGCCAGTACCCCAGCAGGTGGACATCCCCCGAGGGGTCCCAGACTGCGAGAGGCACAGGCTGGGCTGAGGGACCTCCTGAGTGTACAAATTTTTGTGCACAGGGCCCCTAGTATGTATGTATGTATGTGTGTATGTGTTAGGGGCCCGGTGCACAAAAATTTGTGCACTCGGGAGGTCCCTCAGCCCGGCCTGTGCCTTCTTGCAGTCTGGGACCCCTCTGGGGATGTCCACCTGCTGGCGTGCCTGGTCAGCCTGGGTGAGGGACTGAGGGCCGTTTTCAGGCTGCCCACAGCCCCATCAGTTTTGGGTCCCTACTTGGGTGCCTGGGAAGCCTGGGTGAGGAGCTGGGGGTGTTTTCAGGCTTCCCACATTCCCTTCATGTTTTGGGTCCTTACTGGGGTACCTGGCCAGCCTGGGTGTGGCCTGAGGGCCATTTTCAGGCTTTCAAGCTGCCCACAGTCCCTTCAGGTTTTGGGTCCCTACTGGGGTACCTGGCCAGCCTGTGTGAGGGGCTGATGGCTGTTTGCAGGCTTTCAGGCTGCCCACAGCTCCCATTGACTCAACGTCCCAGCAAGGCTGGCTGGAAGCAGGTTTCTGGAGTTTATTTATATTCCATAATTAATATACTGTTCCTTTAAGCCGAGGCCTAGGCAGGTAATGAAGCCTCCTGTTGGCTTCAGCTCCGTGGCTTCTATAATTGAAAGAATGTTGCTTTAGTAGACTCTAGGCAGGCAGTTTCCTCCATCGCTGGTGCAACGGAAGCCTGCTGTTTGCTTCAGCTCTGAGGCTTCTATAATTGCAACTATGTTGCAACAATGTTGCCTGAAGCTGGGAGAAGCCCAGCCGGCCAGCATACAGTTTACTCCTGGTGCAACAGAAGCCTCCTGCTTACTCCAGCTCCGTGACTGCCAGCCTCCATCTTGGCTGGGTTAATTTGCATACAGCCACTCTAATTGGCTGGTGGGCATGGCTTAGGCATCCTGTAGAAATGGTCAATTTTAACACATTTTTTGCGGGAAACGAGTAAACTCGTCATATCGCTTTTTATACCAAAGCATGGGAGACGAGTTAACTCGTTTTGTTCCGCTAAGTGGTGGGGTGCGGGAAACTTGTAAACAAGGGCGCCAACACATATTTTGCAAAGTAAATAAATAGAGACCTCTTTTTAAACTAAAACACTGAAAGTTTCATAGAAAAATATCAAATAGATCAAAAGATATGAATATTTTATGGAAAGTCTATTTTTGGCGAGAAAATGTCAAAAAAGCCCCGCATTACGACATGATTTGGCGGGAAAATGCCCAATTACAAAGTGTTACTATTACTTTTATTAGATTAGATTTTTCAAAATAATATTTTTTCCTGCTTTCCTCTGCATTTCTTTGCAATTGTGCAGGAAATATAAAATAGTACTTATGATTCCAAAACAGGGTTTACATCTGCCTCTTGAAACCCTTTCTGCTACTAGAAATATTTTGATAGTTACACATTTTTGCTTATATTGAACTATGGGCTGGTGCACAAAATTCATACACTGGGGGGGGGGTGGTCCTCAGCCCAAACTGCCCCCTCTCACATATGGGGAGCCCTCAGGGAGTGTCCTACTGATGGCTTAGGCCTGCTCCCTGATCCCCTTGGAGAGTGGGCCTAAGCCACAGTCTGACCTCCCTTTGTGGAAGGTGACCAGGCTAATCAGGGGAAGCCACCAGCTCCATCACCCCACTGCTGCATCCACTGCCAGTCACCGCAGCCACCAAGGTGTTTTCATCAACACAGACTCCAGTCCCTTCACCATGAAAAAATGACAACTTTCTTTAGGCATTTTCAAGATGTGTCTTTCATAGGATATGACATTTCTTTCTTTCTTTCTTTTTTATCCTCACCTTAGGATATGTTTCCATTGATTTTTTAGAGAATGTGGAAGAGAAGGAAAAAACAGAGAGAAACATCAAAGTGAGAGGAACACTTTGATTGGTTGCCTCCTGCATATGCCTTGACCTGGGCCCTGGCCATGGAAGAGCCTGCAACCTCGGTACATGCCCTTGGTCAGAATTGAATTCAGACCCTATAGTCAGCAGGCTGAGGCATTATGCACTGAGCCAAACCGGTTAGGGCAGGATATGACATTTCTTAGCCCTCCAGCAGTGGACCTTCATTTTTTTCCTCCAGGAGTGTGGTGGAAAAACCCTAGATCACCTTTAGGGATTCTTACTACCCAAGTTACTAAGAATATTACCAGTGGCATACAGGGAGCTTAGCCAATGAGTGGTAAGAAAAGGTGTTTTCTGTGTTGTTCATTCTGATCACTGGCTCCACCCCTGCCCCTCCAATGCTAACTCCACCCCTGCCCAGGCCTGTAACCTCTGGTCAAGGATGCAGACCTGGGCAGCGGAGCCCCAAACTCCTCTGATTTCCGGCTTCACAGAGCTCAAGCCTCTGCAATCAATGGCTCTGATCCTGCCCCCTGCCATTGCCGGCTCTGCCCTTGCCCCATTGGCAGCATCTGGCCAAGGCTATAGGCCTGGGCAGGGGACCCCCTGACCCCTGCTTTGCCGCCTCCACCAGTGACCAGACCCCTGTGATCACAGGCTCTGCCCCTGCCCCTCCGATTGCTGGCTCCGTGGAGCCCAGGTCCCTGCGACCTCAGGCCATGGCCCTGCCTAGGCCTGAGGCCTCTGGCCCAGGTCTTATGCCTGGGTAGGGCACCATCATACCCTTCTGATCACCGGCTCTGCCCCTGCCCCCTCCGATCACCAACTACACCCTTGTCCATGCTTGAGACCTCTGGCCTGGGCAGAGCACCACCAGCCCTCTCTGATTGCCTGTTCTACCCCTCAGGCCCCCTGCCTTCCCCACCACCTGCCTGGCTAACAGGACTGACCACTTCAATGGCGGGGCTGAGCCAGACTGGGCGCTTCCATCTTGTGGCTATTGGCACCACCATCTTGTGTCCATGGGAGCGGCCATCTTGTGTCCATGTGGGCAGCCATCTTTTGTCCATGAGAGCAGCCATCTTGTGGCTATGGGCGCCATCTTGTGTCCATGGGCACCACCATCTTGTGGCCATGGGGGCGGCCATCTTTGTCATGGAGTGATGCCTAATTTGCATATTACTCTTTTATTAGATAGGATACCAACAGAATGCCTGATTTCAACATAAACTGGATTTCACATATGTCTATATGAGATACAGAACAGAGCAATGACTTCCATTTTGGGAGAGAAATATGAAGAAAATATAATTACTCTGTCTCTTACTCTACCTGTGAAGGAGTCACATGAAAGGATTGACATTTTAAGTCTGTTTCATGGAGGAAAGTTTTGAGACCTGGAGTGGGTGATGGAAATTTTCAATGTGTGTTCCTTAAGGAACAGTCTTATTGACTTTAACAATCTTTCCTGTGGAATAGGCCCTGAAAAAATATTCAGTGGGTTGGATCAATTGACTAGACCTCAAAGTCCAGTGATTTCTGGAAAACTACTTGATAACTAGGTATCTGGGGAGCCATGTGGCTCTGAAGATGCTCCTTTCCCTTCCCTTCCAGGTGAATGATGGGCTATGCTGCTCTTTGTAAATAAAGAGCTGCCGTTTCAAGGGGAGTTGAAAAAAAGAAAGGGGGTACCACCATTCCAGCTTTGGTAGGCACGACCTAGGTGGAGTGTTTAGACTCAGATCCCAGTGGGGTATGGGGGCCACTGCAATGTTTCCATAACACTGTTGAGAGGAGGCACCATCCAGGCCAGAAGCAACAGCCTTATCTGGGGGCTCCTTATAAGTGCACATTATCAGGCCCCATTCAGGCCTTTTGACTCAGAAACCTTGGAGACACATGCTGGCTATCTGGGTTTTAACAAGTCCTCCAGGTAAGCCTCAAGCATACTCAGGTGTGCCTATCACCAGTGTGCACTTCTTTGCCTCCTTTCAGTGAAGAAGGCTTGTGTTTTGTTCCATTTAAATAATTATGCTGTGGGGAGGGCTCCAGCTGGCCCTGCAGAGTTCCCATAGATCCTCCCTTAGGCAGCAGACCCAGCTAAGCTACTCTGGGCTACAAGATGAGTCTGTCTGTCTTGCTCAGAGCATGTGCCTCTACCTGTGTCCTTCTATGTTTTACCTCCAAGATACAGGTAATTTTTGTTTCTCCTGATCATACTGTGCTACCCACAGAGGAGAACTCAAACAAACCTTTAATATCAAGATATCAATGGAAGCCAAGATCCACCAAGAAAGCTCTCATAGCATATACTCGTAGGTGGCTGCTAAAATGTCACACAAGGCTACATGTTCACAACAAGAAGATAAAATTAGTCATTCAAGGCCAAATTCAGGGCTAAGCCTTCTCCTCCTAGCTGATCTGATAATGCCCCAGGCTTGCCATAGGATGTGGGTTGCTATGGTGATAGTAGGAGATGAGATAGAATTTGGAAAAAAGACTATGAAATGTTGCAAGAAAAGATTCGTATGGCTTAAAAATACTTGATCTGAATGAAGGCAGGTGACTCCCATTGCCCAGTTCCTGTAATGTAGCTGTCATCACTACACAGGTCAGATTTCCTAATCTTTGAGACAAAGCAGTGTCTTCTTTTCTTAACATCTCCTTCATTACAAACTAACTCCATGGCACATGATGTAGTTGTATTTCAGAAAATACAATTGTACTGTCTGCAGTTGTATTGGAGAAACTGTGATTTAATGGGTGGGATTTACTGATTGCTCTTGAAGACATCTCAGGTCCAGACTGCATTTGCTTTCACACACTGCCACAGAGAGAAGGAAGCAGTTGTTTCAGAAGGATTGTCACTCAATAAGCACGAAATTACATTTAATCACAAATTTAATGTAAATGAATGTAATCAGGTAATTAGAATGTGTAGTGGCGTGATATTTACCACATGTATCAATGCACTTATAATGTTGTGTAAAATTATGTTAAAAATTCTTATTGAACTTTGTAAAAAAAAGGCACTGTTCAGCGAAAGCAGATGATTTTAAAGTTCAACATCTTGATCACTTCAACATTTCATTTATGAAATGCTGTGTTTAGCCAATACTTTTAACAATTTGCTAAATATATTTTGTAAAAATCAAACAATTTCATAGTTAGTGGAGTGCTAAAAAAGCCCCGGGATCTATTCTCTTGGCTGCATATAGCTCAAACAGCTGAAACCATTTTAAAAATATGCTTCATTATAAATCATTGAAAATAGGAATTCAGCACAGAAATGCTGACACAATCCGTTATTCCAAATGAGGGCCTTAAGCACCAGCAGATTCCTGAATGTGACCAAATGACAGTATCTGACGTGACTACTTGGGCAGAAATGATGCCGACAGCGCTGCTTATAGAGGGCCCATCTACACAGTTGCAATCTGCCAGCTTCAAAGTGAGATGACCCAGCAGAGGTTACATCTGCTTTTCCCAAGGTACCTGTGGGAACACCTTGATGTTGTGTGGCAGTTTCTAAAGGTGTTTCCAGGAGCTCCTGGGAGGTCCCTCCAGATACAGGACTCAGGGCTGTCTTGGGGCACATAGTGGGAGCTCCTGGGGAGCCTGGGTCTTCAACATCTCCTGCCAAGGTTCTGAGACCCTGAGAAGTGAGGTCTGTTCCTATTATCACAGCCTGGTGAGAGCATGCGAGGGTCAAGAACTCGAACTTATATTCCAAGTCCACATTTTACTATGCCACACTGTCTCCCCATGAAAGGGGTGGGTTAAAGGGTGAGGAACCTTTTTTCTGCCAAGGGACATTTGGGTATTTATAACATCATTCAAAGGCCATATACAAGTATCAACTTAAAATTTAGCCTGCTATGTTTGGTCAAACATTTAATGACCTCACCCCTAATACCTTGGCAGGGCCAGACCATATGATTTTGCAAGCCTTATATAGCCCTTGGGCCAGGCATTCCCCACCCCTGTTAAAAGGAAAACCCCACTGAGGAATGGCAAGCTGGACAGAACTGTGCCTGCCTGGATGGATGGGGGCTCCAGGGGAGGAGGCAAAGGAGGGAGCTTGTCTCCCAGGCACAGGCGGGATGGGGGTGGGGCCGCTCGGGTTCTTGGCCTCGCAGAAGGATTTTGTGTTGCTTGCATGCCTGCCAGCCTGGCTGAGGAGAGCTCTGATAGCAGACGGCTTTGTTCCTAATGTCTTTCTTTAGCTGCAGGACTGTGCCCTTTGCCCAGGTCTAGTTTCAACAGGTGCCAGGGACTTAGTGGGTCAAAACAGAAAGGCGCATTCATCCTTAAATCACTGCTGTCCCCCAGCACTACTCATCAAAGTACAGCCATGCCTCCTCCCTTCCATTTGGGCACAAGTCTCCTGTCGGGCACAAAGATTTATTCATGTCTCCTCAAAGATGAGTATCATATGGGACTCATTATATGATGGATTTCAGCTCATCTGAATGATTGTACTGCCCGTGTGGGACCTGTCGGAGGCTCGGGCCCTGGGAACTGGACACCTAACACCGGAGGCTCCGTGGGAACCCTGTCCCTGGGTGAGCCCAACCTGGAGGCTCAGAGGCATGTCGGCACAGCCGTGGAGCTTGGCTCTGCATGAAGGAGCCAGTGCAGGGACATCGAGCCTCAGGGAAAGCCAACTGCCCCGTTTTCACATGTATAGCTCTCTAGGAGCAGCTGGACCCTTCATGGGGCTTCCAGAAGCCATGTGTCCCCTCAGTGTGTGGACAGAGCCTTCCAGAAGCTGCTCTTAGCTCTTTCAGTGCTTTGCTGATGGAGAGTTGGAAGTGTGTAGTGATGAGATGTCCAAACTCCCTCCTACATAGTAGCTTGCATTCTATCCCAGAACTTAGTGGAGAGTCACTGAATTTCTAAAGATGAGCTTGGCCCAGACAAATCTCTAAGCAAGTGTGATTCAACCTTCATTTTGACCAGAAGAACACATAGTAAGGCACAGTGGGGTTTCAATCATCAATCCCACCAGAGAAGGCAGGTAGGATCAAATGGGATTTGTGGGCGTGTTCTGGAGAAGTCTCTAGGGAAGTTACCAGGAGCCAGATCCTGATGGGTTTCCCAGGTCCCTGGCAATGGGAAACCCCTGATGAATTTCAAGCCAGAGACTGACATAATTAGACTGGCCTCCAGCAAGTAGACTCTGATATCTGAGCAGACAGTTCTTTGAGCCACGTGGGACTGTGAGTGGGGTGACTGGCTAGGATACTATTGTGTAAAATTCAGGCAGAACATGATACAGACAGAACTAAGAACCCAAATACCAGATGAAGGCAGGTTTAGCAAGAAAACATTCTAGAGAAAGAAAGATTTCCAGTAAAGAATGCTTAATCTCCAACTCCATTCCCTGTGCCAGAACTAAGGCAGGAAACACTACAACTAGACCCTGATGTGCATAAAATCAAGGATGTCCAGAGGAGGCAGTCCCTGCTGGGCTGCCATGCTGAGGAACTTACTGCTAGGAGGTCTCTCTCACAATTGTGTGAAGGCTGCTGACTTCAAGGTAGTTGGACCTACAGGTCACTTATTATTATGTAACACGGACCTTTTTAAAGAAAGTATCGTAATAGCATCTCATTAACATTCTATGCAGTACAGTGACTTGATGTATATTTCATAGTCATATAAAAATAAGTCACCTCCAGGAAAAGAGGGAAAGTGAGAGTTCTGTCCTCTTCTGTGCTAACATTCCAAGGCAGTCATGATCAGTGCCTACAGGCATGATTCCTAACAGCTCGGATGCCCGCTGGATGAGACCTGTCCTTGGATACTGAATTGTCACTTCTGTCCCAAGGGCATCCATGGCCCCAGGATGCTGGGCTTCTGGATGGTTTCTGCAAGGTGACAGTGAGATCACATATCTAAACAGGGTGCTTCTAAAGTCCTTCCCTTAATCTGTCTTGAAGTGTTTGAAGTTAAGGAGTCTGGTCCTCCAGGTTGAGATTCAGTCCAGGCTCTCTACAGGACAAGCAGATGAGCACTGATACTTCCTTCTGGATGCCCTGCAGTGTCAGATCTGCAGGAATTTGAAGGTTCTTAAGATGTAGGGGACAAAGGCAACATCAAGGTTTAGAAGTTTAACCCTTGATCATTGGGGATCTTGAGGAGGAAGGAGCCCAGGGGAACATTAGTTCAACAGAGAGATTCAAGCAAATGTCCTGGGTCAGCCTTGTGGATGATCAGAATGGTTTACTGAGTTTCTGAAGCAGAATCAGTCTCTAGTCGAGTGGGCAGAGCACAGAGAGCATAGGGAACGACAACCAAGCATGTTTCCTGAAGCCTCTGGCTTTGTCCCACTGAAATTCTAAATATGAAATGGTTCGGGTTCCAGAGGGAGGGAGTGAAAGGACAACTCTTATGAAACAATGTTAATCCTGGGAATGTAACCCAACCACCTATCCTTTAGCCCCCTGGTTTGGCTCATCAACAGTGTAAGAGATCCTAGAGCTTGACCATGAATTTCAGGGAACTAGCAGACTGTGCCCTCCTGGCTGGGCTGGCTCCATATTGTGTCCATGCTGGAGGCTCTTTCTCAATCAACCCCTACTGTGGGCAATCATTGATCTGGCTCACACAGCTCTTTTCTACCTCTGCTCATTTTGGACACCAACATCCACTACCTTCACTTGGTAGAGCCACAGTTCACACTATTGTATAACTAGAGGGTGCTTAAAATTTCCAGTATTGTCTCATGCTCGTGAGGTAGAATATAAACAGGTAGGTGGGCTTGACCTTAATTCATATATTGAAATTTCTCCTGTTGATGACATATTAAATACAGCTACAGTTCTGTCTTCTTTATTCATTTTGTGTTGAAAGAGGATGGGCCAACACAAAGGAAAGCATTCAGGGACCCTCTCAGACAATCTCCTTCCTTGGAGTCCAGTTATAGGAGGAACAGGGAAAGTGCTGTCTCAACCAACATTTGCTTTGATCCTGCAAGTCTCTGTGATTAAATGAGAGGCCACTGATGAATTGACACCTTTGGATAATGGAGATAATATCCACTATGAAATGCCCTTGCCCTTCCACAGTTCATTAAAAAGGAATAGGAACCCACATAGGGTTGTAAAGAGGTCCTCTTGGCTATTCATCCAGCTCAAGATACCTTTCTCCAGTGGTACCTGCAGTGCTACCTCCTCCAGGTGTTACCTGCAATGGTGTCAAGGCCTTGCTCAGTGTTCCTCATACTTGAAAATGCTGCACAAATTCCCCAGGACTTCTGGTGAGATGCAGAGTCTGATTCCGTGGGCCTGAGGGCAGAGGTGGGCCTGAGATTCTGCATCTCTAAGAAGCTCCATGGACCACACTTAACTATGGATGGTCTAAGACTTTAGTACTTGCCTGAGAAAGAAGACAAGTCCTTGACTGCTGAATAAACTGTCTTTAAACTCAGATGTCCTTACTCACTGGACCTTAAGGGGTAGACGGCAAGGGCTTCTTTGACCTGAGCGTCTATTGTGGATTGGGTTCCTGTCACCCCTGTCAGTCACAAAGTCACATAAGAATTTCCAGTGTTGGCCATGATGTTGAGATAAGTCTGTGAAAGTCATCCAAGGGTCCCACTTAAATCTTCATGGGATGCTGGCTGAGAATTGATGCCTGGCACACAGCTGGATCTTTCCACAGGGCACAACAGATCTCTTTGTCCCATGGAGATAGTTGAGTAATATAGAGTTTGTCCACCAGTGTTAAGACATGGTGGCAGGTCTTCATGCTTCAGAACGTCTTAATGAAAAACAACCCTATCAACGGGGGACTGAGACTCAGTGCAATAGTTGTTTACTATTCTCAATTTAATCTGGTGTAGGAAATAAAAGGGACTTTTGTTTCTCATAAACTGATATTTGGCACTTACAGTTCTAAATCCCCTCCACCTGCCTTCTAAAAAGAATTAATCAGTCAATTAAATAGGAGAAGGAAAATTCCTCTGATTATTGGCCAATCATTTTTGTAGATAAAGCCCTGTGAGGAAGGCATGTGGGAGTAAGTTCTGATGACACTGTTTGCGATAGAGAGTTCTAAGGCAGATAAATCATTGGCTTCAGCTTGATAGGACATGTTGTGCGACATTATGGGTTTCTCAGCTGCTCAGAATGGAAGGATGGCCATGAGGGCTGGTCCATTCCAGGCATTCAGTAGAGATGCTGTGGATGGTGATCCAGGATGGTGATCCAGGCATAGCGAAGGGGGGCAACAGATGCTTTCTGATTGAGCAAGAAGGATTAGGTCTTAGAATCTTTAAAATTTACATATATATATATATATATATATATATATTTGAGAATGTTTTTATTTATTTGAGAGGAAGAGAGAGAGAGAGAGAGAGAGAGAGAGAGAGAGAGAGAGAGAAACATCGATAGGTTGACTCCCTTACACATTCTGACGGGGAATTGAACCTGCGACCTTTTGGTGTATAGGATGATACTCTAACCAACTGAGCCATCCAGCCAGGTGGGTGGCTTAAATATAAATCTTTAAAAAAAAATTAAATCAATGTTCCCTGAGCCCTGAACTCCCAGCCCTTCCCGACCGTGCCATACTTCAGTCTCACCCATCCTAAGCCTCCTCCCCTTGCCTGTCCATATGGACAGCCTTTCCAGTCTTCCAACTCTTCCCTCCATCCTGCTCTCCTGGAAGCTACTATCCTGCAACCACTACTAATGTCCTTGAAAGAACCATCCACATGCAGGACTTCCACTTTTCCCTCACCCACGCTGCTATCAAACTCTGGCCCCATCTCTCAGATGAAACTGACCCTCCATAGTCACGGGTGGCTTCTGAGCCCAAAGGCCCCGAATCCCCTTTGCCAGGCTTATCCCCTGCCATGTGGTTCCCCCACATTGCCAGCAATCAGATAGAGCCAGCTGAAGTCACATGCCTGCCATACAGCATCCTGGGGAAGAGGGGGGCGCAGGAAGCAGAGGAGAGACAGAGAGAGACTGGAGGAGGAAGCAGATTCATAGAGGACCGGGGAGGAACCAGGCTGTGCAGAGAAGGAGGGAGAAACAGCATCATCATCCAGCCTTCCTCTTTTGCACACCAGGGCCCCAGAGTGCAACGCAGGAAGGCTTCTCGGAGACCAGCAGAATCATGCTCTAAAGACCAGATCAGGTTTCAAATGGAAGTCATGCCCACAAAAGAGTGGACACCTCCAATGTATTATCGGCTGTGAGATGCTAACCTAGAGTGCATTTTGCTTCTCGAGCATTTTCTCTGTATTCAACAGTACAATATTGCTCCTGGGTCCACATGAGTGCAAAGGATATTTAACAGCAGGATATTCAAACTGCTCCCACAGGCAAACTGATGTGGTGGGATAGGGAGTTGGGTTAGCAGGGGGGAAAGCACTAAAAATACTCAGAGAGGAAGGGAGTTAAGTATGGCCCATGGCTGCTGACTTGCTGAGAGCAGCAGTGGCCAATTAGCCCGGGGGGTGGCGATTGAAGGGGGGGGGGGCACACAGAAGGGCAGCCTGCGACAATGGGCGGCCTGTCAGGAGGCACTGCTCTGGGGTGGGCTCCACGGGCGCTGGCAGGGAAAGAACTGGAGATTATGGCCTGGATTTTGTTGTTCCACAGATGCATATTGGGAGCATCATTTCCGATTGCGGCAGAAAATCCAATGCTAGCAAAAACGAGGTGAAGTTGCTACAAAAACATACAAAGATGGGGCCTGGTTATCATGATTGCTGTGTAGAAGATTCTCTAGTTTTAGAACAGTAGCCACTTGTAGGTTATCTCTAACGATGTACGCACTGCTCCCTCACTGTATTTGTCCATGCAGTTTAGTTCTCTGGAGTCTCTGGCATGCTTTTCATTGCATTTTGTTAACTCGGCTTCTCTTTTTCTCAAATTATCACCCAGAGATTGTGAAGAATGATATGGATAATCACCTGTTTGCCATACGCCTGCCTTGCTCTATGCTCTGCTTTCTCCTTACTTACCACAGGCCGTCATCTCCACCCTGGCCTTTCAGTTTCCCGATCCCATGGTCAAGGTCGGGGTCCTGTTAGACTCTTTTCCATTTGCCTCCTGCCCTTGCCCTCCCCACATAGGTGCCATTGGATTCTGCCATTTTCCCCCAGTAACATGCTAAGGATCCTTAGACACTTCCTTGTATTATTGGGAGGATTCAATTACACTTGAGTGTGAAAATGGTTTGCATTTATTGGTTTGCCTGTGGTTTTTAGAGCTAACCAACCCATTTCCCATGAAATGCATCAAAGGTGAGAAATAGTGTAAATTAAAATACAGGTTAAGGTTCTACAAATGAAGTTTTTCTGAAAATCAGTTAGAAATTTAAGACTTGATAAAATTAGTTAGTATGTGTCTTAGTTCATGAAGGAATGATGATTTATAGATAGATGTCTGGAGCATTAGTCAAATATACCCTGTTATAAAGTTTGTTAACACCTTAAGTTAGCACATTAGTTTGGGGTAGAAAATAAAAGGGACCTTGTTTAGGTATTAGAGAGTTTGAACTGGACCTGAGTCACAGGGACTGTGCTGATTACAATGACGATGGTGATGCCACCAGCTAACATGTATTAAGTGCTTACTGTGTTAACCATAGACTATGGACACTGTAATTCATGCTTTACATGCATTTCCTCATTTCATTGCCATTGTGCTCCTATCAGAGCCTAAAGTAATTACCACATCATGAGGAATTTGTCTGGCCTTTGTCCTGGGTTCCTGGGAGGTAACGCTAAGCCCTTGGAATTTCCCAAGAGAGAGCGTCTCTGTCATTCATGGTGGACCCCATAGAGCTTATGTTAAGGAGGTGACTCAGGATTGCGATGGCCATGCCAGGTGGGCCAACCACATGATTAAAGGATAGAAACGTTGGGCCAAGGGATATCAGCCCAACCTCTGGCCTCTAGGAAAGAAGGGAGGCTGAGACTGAGTTCAATCACTTGGCCAGTGATTCAATCAATCAAGCTTCTGTAATAACCCCCCAGTAAAAAATGGACAACTCATGGATGTGCCGGGGGAGAGGGGTGTGATGTGCCCTGATTCCATGGGGCAGAGCACAGAAGTGCTGCATTTGGGACCCGCCCAGACCTTGCCCATGTACCTCTTCTTTGGCTGGTGCTGAATTTTGACCTTAATAATAAAATTGTAGTCACAAGGGTAACAGTTCCTGAGTTCTGAGAGTCATTACAGTGAGTTAGCATTACAAGAAGAGGTCATGAGATTTACAACCAGTTGGTCAGAAGTGCAGGTGGCCTGAGAACCCCAAACTGGCCTCTGGAGTCAGGAGCATGGGCATGCTGTTGATGATCCTGCTTTGACCTGTGGAGCCTTGCACTGCCTCTGGGTGGCAAGCACCAGGATCGCCCTGCAGTACACCTTGTGAGTACCTCAAATCCATAAGAGAGTAAGGACCTGGAGAGGCTAAACAGCAGCACATGACTCCATCTAGTCTGTGACACGACCTGTGAGCCCATGCTGCATAACAGTGTGTGTGTGCTGTGAAAATGGCGTTTCCTGCAGACCATACCTGTGAGCGCATGCTATCAAGAAGGATGAGAAAAGAGGAGAAAAGGACATATTACCTAGAAATGAAAGAAGACACACACTTGCTTGGTGCTCAAGGGTCTCGTGTTTAATTAATGTGGAAGAGGGCACAAATTAAATCAGGTTTCCCACCTCTATCCCCAAATAATCAAAACAGCAGAACCCTGTAGACCCAGGAGTGTTCAAGAAAAAGACCTACCATAACAAGCTAACACCAGCATCCCACTAAAGGTGCAGGAGAGCTTAGTTGGCAACTGCATAGTGCAGGTTTGGGGTTTTTTTTTCCCTTTGTGCTCCTACAAGTGTGTTTTCTGAGCTACCAGGTAGCAGCATGTGGGTTTTCTTGCGCTGTGCTGGATGCAAGGGCTTTGTTTATTTTCATTCAGTTCCCATGGATATAGGGAAACGTATAAGTTGAGCTTTAACTCAAAAAAGTGCCCACAGATTCAATTGATGTGTTTTAACCCGAGGACTGTACAGAAATATTGCTGTGGCTGTATCTGTCCGATCTTGAACCGTTTATTACAGCCCCAGAGAACCTGATATTAAGCCGCTCTTTGAGTCTTATCCAGGCATAATGTGCTGCTCGGCTGAAAGGCTGGCCTGGGAAGAAGATGCACAGGGTGTAATCACAGCCATTACCGAGAGCCATCAATGCAGCCAAACCTACACTTTCCACAGTCAGCAGCAGACAGCTCGCTGAAAAGGAACCATTAGACCCAGACCCGGCCCTTGGTGTGCGATAAACGGCCGAGAGAAAACCTGTTAGCGAACTGCTCCCACGGAAAAGGGGTGAGTGCTGTCACATGCCGAAGGGAAGACGCTCAGGTTCATTTAAAGAGGTCAGCATTCCAGGGTACACGGACGCCGCGGGTATCGGAAAGCTGCCAACCTCTGTCACCGCTCACAGCCTTGTGCTGGGAGGGCACCTGCAGGATGGGGACACATCCTCTCATCCTTCCCCAGAGTGATCATCGAGTCTGTCTGGGTCACCCAGGAGATGAAGTCAGGGCACTCCAGGAGGACTGGGTGTCACCTCCCACCTTTCTTCCTCTGGCACCGGCCACATCCTTCTGGTGAGTGCTCTGAGCTTGTTTCCATGTAGAGCTGGGTGATGGGCAGTGAATAGAACAACACCCCCTACCGTCTCAAATACCTCCCCCTCCTGAAAAGACCTTGATGAAGTTCATGATGTTACTCTAGAACTTGAGAAGTGGAGAGAAGGGGCTTCGCTTCGCATAATGAAGGTGGACGTGGCAGAGGCCGATTTGCTCTGCCTTCTCTGTCTGCAAACACAGGGAACTTCGTGCATGAGTCTGTGTAATGGGACACCACCTCGGGCAAGCACCCAGCATTTGGACTTTGCCTGAGTCTATACTCCTCTCAAAGACACACATTGGAGCTGAGCGAGAATGACATGAAGACCTTTTCGAGCAATGCCGCAAACAGATTGACTTTGGAGATGTCGCCTCTGGCTTACAGGAGTGTTGTGTTCCCTAATTATCTGTCTGCCATATGCTGTTCTACATGTCGCTATTCAGGGAAGCTAAACATTTCTGAGTGCCAGGCCCTCATGGAGGTCATAAAAGGTGTGTTTTTAAATAAAGCATCAGTGAGGGGTGGAATTAAAAACCAAGTCCTAATGGCAACTCTGGATTTAACCAATTAAGAAAGAAAACCCTGTAATAATGAAGGCTGGCCACTTGGATAGATCAAACAGCATGAGAGAAGAGCCATGCCCTAGATGCAGGGCCTCACAGTGATGAAGGTGGACAGGGAGGGCAGTGGGGGAGGCCCAAGTCACCAGGGTAGGGTGTTAATGGATTTCATAATGTTTGTAGTGTTTGCTCATCTAGCAATTGTCCTTAACCCCAAATTGGATTTCACATATGCTATTTTCTATTCTGTCTTTCTCTCTCTCCTCCCCCAATAGAATGAGGCATAAGCTTTTGGATGCTCCTGTCTGCAATCTGTCAGAGGATGTCAAAGCAGATGTTTACACTTGGCCATGAATCCACCAAGGGGGGATTGCAGAATGAAGCCCGTTGGCTGATGTTGCTCACTCCTGGGTTCTTAGGTTCACCCCAAGTTTTCAGTGTTTACATTTACAGAGGAGATTCCAGAATGCTTTCAAATAACCCAGTAGGATGGGGTGAGTAGGATGGTCAGGGCCCAGAGCAATCCCATTCAAGCCCCAAACCATGTGATCAGTGGGGATTTGTCCAATCCATTCCCCACAGGGAAAGCCAGCTCTCTCCCACCTTAAACTGTCCAGTTTTAAACCTAGCAACCTTATCTATGGAAATTACCTTTCTTATATGCATGGCTATTTGTTGTGATGCATTTTTAAAAATGTCATTTCAAAGTTAGGCTTAAGGAAGACAAAGCTCACCATTTTTGAATGAATTTTCTGAAATAAGCTGAACCAGGGAGCTCCTGCCTCAATGCATTGGTATTCTCAAGATTTCCTGGTCCACCTGGGTCCCTGCACTCTTAGTCTTCCTCTTACCTGAGAGACTGAGGTTTCCGAGAAGGTCTGAGAGGTTTGGAGATTTGCCTAGAGTTGCCCAGCTGACTCCAAAGCCAGGACTCTGAGTCACTCTGGTTTTCTGCTCTCAAGTCAGATAATTTCCTTCTTTGCCAGAATGTGTGGGAGGAGCTGTTTTAACCCAACATGAAGCAATTTCTTCTTTCATGGAGTCTAGGGAACCTTGTAGAGAAGGTGTACTTCCATTAGGACACCCACCAAGCTCCATGCTGCCTTGGCTTTTGTCTTCCTAAGTCTCCCCAGGAATGTTCTATAAAGCCTTTTCCAGCTTCTACGACCCACAAACTTCCTCCACCTACTATCCTTCCTTTCTGTCCTCCCTTTGCTCACCTTGTACTCACTCCTCCAACCACGCATGCCTGGCTTCCTCCCTCCCACTCCACAGCCTGTCTTTCCTGAAACCGGCAGCCAGAGCCTGCATCAGGTCCCTTGGCTATGGCCACTATGGACAGCTCTTCTTTTCTTCATAGATTTTGGGGCTTTGGTCTCCTGGCTTCCCTTTGGTAAGTCACTTTTCCTCTCATGTCCAAGCTGTCACAGGCACCTAACCCTCTGAACTGAGTGCTAACCTGGGCTCTTGTCCCTCCACAGCCTCCCCTCCCCTCCCCTTCCCAAGGCTCCCCATCCATGCTTACGGAGGCAATAAACTATCTTTAGACTGCCTCCACCCAAATTTACATTCATGCTAGAGCCATTTCCTGAACTCTAGCCTCATTGAAGATCCACTTGTCTTCTAGACATCCCACTTAGACACCATGGAGTAACCTCTTCCCATCCCAATAGATGGCTCTGTCCCCGGCCAGAACCCTATAAGGCTTTCCCACTCCTAATCTCCTACTTCTAATAATCACCATGTCATAGTCATTTTGTCTCTGAGAGTTCCCTTAAAGGCAGCTTCTTATCTGCAACTTCTCCTTCATCAGGAGACAGGAAATCACTGTCTCTCCCATTGATGCCCCCAGAGCCTCCCTTGGTCCCTTTGTTATAGACTTGGTTATGGGAATTGTAGGAGATTGTCAATGCAGGCACCACATATGTGAACACAGATGCAGCTTAGACCATGATAACAACTGACATTTACTACGGGCTTTCTATCTGACAAGTGGCAATGGCAATAGATACATCATTCCTGCGAGGTATGAATATTTATCCCTTTTTCCATTGGGGAAGACAAGCACAGAGAGGTTGAAGAGTCTGCCTTGAGAGCTTGGAAGTACCCTGTAACCTGAGCTTCATACCACCAGGACAGCTAGGACGCAGGGTGTGGGGTATCACTACTGGTCTTTGTGTGGGCCTCCAGCACTCCTTTTTGCAACCATTAGCTGACTAAGGCCCACTGTGTTCTCGGTACCAGATGAGGGGCTCTGCTTCCTGTCCAGGTTGACTGTCCACTAATCAAGTTATCCTTTGCCTCTTCCAGATTCCAAATGCCAAAAAGGGTGGATTTGTGGGAGAAACAGAGATGTAAATTGGGAGAGTCCTGCCCTGCACAGAAGGAAGTTCTCTGGCTGTCTTGAGGGCTGTATGAAAACAAGTCCCTTCCCCAGGCAGCACACCCAGGCAGGAATCTGATCCCCTCCCTGATGCTGCTAAAAATAATGAGCCTCGTTAGCACATTCAAAACAGTGGCATGAAATTACATAGGACAAGCTGAAGACTAGGCTCCGCCTCAGCAAGGGGTCCCTTTCCTCCCCTGCGACTCCATGGGAATTCTTAAACACACTTTCTCCCAGAGGCACAGTGCTGGCCCCTCCAGAGTGAGCAACATGTTCTTATTCTAATTATGCTGGTAATTAGAGCTCAGGTCTTTGAACCTCAACCAACCATGTCTCC
>PVJC01000659.1:0-48216 GCA_004026665.1 Murina feae | reverse complement strand
TTGGGAAGGGTTTTTTATGTATTGTATTGATTTGTGTATGTGTTTGTTTGTTTTGTCCTGCCTTGCCATAACTGCTGTTGTCCAATCACTATTTTGTGCTCTGTGTATACTGAAGCAAAGGGCACAGAGCCTTCCCCTCTTTCTCACTGATTTGAGTTTGTACCATAAAAGAGTTGACACTCCTTTATTCCACTAATATTTAGGAGCAGAGAAATAAATGCCACAAGGGAACTGAACACAGAGAGTACATTTGTCTTAGTTTGTTTTAAGAGGTCTGCTTCTATGTGTGCATTTGAATAAAGGAATATTTCAGGTTTGGCAACAAATTCTTTTCTATCAAAATTTTCAAAAATAAACTGAGGCAAATAATCAGACTGACTTACAAGTGATTTCTACAATATGAATAATAGCCTTAACTAAATGCCAGATTAAATCTTCTCACACCCTGCATATAGGATAAAAACAAAGTAGTCCATTTTGAGGACTGAGTCTAAATGATTATTTCAGGCTGTGAACAAACCAGGCTAAGACCTGGGCAGAGAAATCCAATCTCCTACCATCACTGTCAACACTCTGCTGAGACCATTTTACAAGCACAGCTTTGTGCCAGGCATTTGGTGTCACTGAACTGACAAAGGCATCCGCCCTCCATGGGCACATTATCCAGTGAAGGTACATGCGAATCCACCTGTAACTTGAATATTGGGACACCTGGGTCAACTGCTGTATAACCTGGGTTCAAGGAGTGACAGAGGAAGGAGTCCTGCTCCAACTCAGGAAGATCTCCTGTGGCTGCATGTCTATCTTGTCCTGTCTGGCTCCCTCCTTTATTTTTAAGTCCTTATTCCATTAAAAATAATAATTTTTATTTAAGATTATGACATTATATACATTTTCTGTTAAATCTAAGCTGTATAAAGTTCTCTATCTAAACCTTTGAAAAGAAATAAAAACTTCCAACAAGGTTCTGAATTGAAGGGATAAACAGCAAACCTATAGTTGAAAATATTAACCACCCAAATTATAAATGATTCAGCCTCTATTAGAACAGCAAGAATAGCCTAAGTTCTCACCAAAGACTGGGAGAGTATTGGTTATAGGTATTTAAAACATTTTTTAATCTAATTGTTAGCTGGACATTAAGCTAGCTGAGCAGAGACTTCAGTGCTCACACATAAAAAATACAGACATTAGAGAATTAGTTCAGGAAATTTACTAAACTAACAGCAATAACAACAAAACATAAGTAGGGAAAAGAATCTAATTTCCAGAGTTGATATGTTGTATTGTATAAGATGCCCAGTTTTTATTAAAAAAATATGAGTGACACACAAAGAAACTAAAAAGTCTGGCTAATACCCAAGAGGAAAAAAAAATCAATCAATAGAAACTGCCTCCAAGGAAACCCAGACATTGTACTTTCTTAAAAAAGGCTTTAAACCAGATATTTAAAACATGTTACAAAAACTCATGAAAAGTATGAGAACAATGTCTCAGAAAATAGAAAATATCAAAGAAGGAGAGAACTTATTAAAAAGAAGAAAAGAAATTATGGGTGGATATAAGGTGGGGGGCAGAGTAGGTAGAAGACTCAACCCTCCCAGGACCAAACTGGAATTACAACTAAATTATAGAACTATCATCCTGAATAACCAACAGGAGGCTCACTAAAGAGCAGTTTTATAACCAAGAATTGACAGAAGCAGTCATATCGAGACTCATAGGAAAGGTGGAGAAGCAACAGGGCTGGCCCCACTCTCAGGGGTGGTGGCTGAGGTTCTGGAGGGAGAGGGATATCTCAGCTGCGGGGGATTTCCCTAGAGAAGAGTGGGGTCTCAACCCTAAGCTGGACACCCCAACCCAAAGCACCAGAGCACCAGAGCCAGGGAGAGGTTCCCCCATAACATCTGGCTATGAAAATCAGCAGAGATTCTGTCCACGAGGGAGAGATTAGAGTCTGCTAGAGACCCAGGCACCCTCTTAAAGGGCCAATGCACAAAATTTCATTTGCAGCCACTCACTCTGGCTCTAGAAGAGGGAAGGTGGAGAGTCTGGGGTTTATGGCTCTGGGGAGAGAGCTGAAGGGACAGTTGTAAGGATCCCTGCACCGAGTCACTCTCACATACTGCAGACACCATCTTTCTTGGGTGGAGCATTCCCTTCCATGCAGCATCAGCTTGGGGGAAAGCAATAGTCCTACCCTCTGGACTCCCTCTCACCCCACTCTGTGGAGCTTACACACTGCTGAGGAGTCAACTACCTTGGCCAAGGTGCGGAGCAGGGATGGGAAACCTTTTTTCTGCCAAGGGCCATTTGGATATTTATAACATCACTCATGGGCCATACAAAATTATCAACTTAAAAATTAGCCTGCTATATTTTGTCAGACATTTAATTAACTCACCCATAATGCCTTGGCAGGGCCAGGCCAAATGACCTCGTGGGCCTTATATGGCCTGTGGGCTGGATGTTCCCACCCTAGTGTAGAGGTCTGGACAGACTCTGGAGGTGTCAGCGACTGAGTGGTATGGCTTTCCTGTGAATCTGACTGGCATTTACCTCTCATGGAAGATCCACTAGAACCACCCTAAGGGCTCCAGTGGCCTCATCCCACTGATTCCTGGGGGCTCTGCTCTGCCAAGGTCAGGGCAAAATCTGAAAATGACTGAGTTGTGTGGCTCTGAGACAGGAGCCACATCCCCACCTTCCCCAAAGCCTGATTGGTACCCCCCACCCCCCAGGAGACCCACTATCCCCATCCTCCCAATTCCCAGAAGCCTTACCCTGCTGAGCTCCATCTCCTTCCAGCAAATTCTGCGAGAGACTAAGTTGTGTGGTTCTAGGACAGAGGCCATTTTTCCCTTGCACACCTAATCATAGTAGAGCCCTCCCTTCACATGGCCAAATCTTGGTCTGTTTGGGCCTGATAAATTCTGTAGACCTCATCCTGATGACTCCTTGAGACCTTGCCCCAACACTAAGGTGTGGGAGCACTCAGCGGATTGGTAGCTACACTTGGTATACCCAGGAACACTTGCTAAGTGGCTCAGATCCAGCATTGGCACCAAGTTTGAACCTGTATCAATGTTGTAAACACCACACCTGGTGACTCACTGAGAATCTACCTCATCCAGCTTGAGTACCACCAGAGGCTCGTTTGGTGATTGATCCTAATGGTAGCTAGCAGACAAAGGCAGGGGGAGTTCAGATCTTGGGACTTTTGCTGACCTGTCCCTTCGGCCTGGTGCTGGTAAAAACCAGCCCTGGTGTATAGCTTGGTCCATCCCTTGTGCACCCAGGCCCAGCAGAGGTAGTCACAAACTGTATTACTTGTAGCTCCAGACATGTTGCCTAGGACCAGTCATAGGCAGCCTTTAACATTGGCCTTTACAAGAGGCTCAGAAGAAACACATCCAGTGGCCAGCTTCAGACAACATCAGAGCAGGATCAAATAAGCATGTTTCACAAGCAGCATATTCAAAGGGAGATCTTGGCAGACATAAGCATCTGCTGAAGCAAATTCTGTTTCATGTGGTCAGAACCTGCACAGCAGCTTGCATGCTATGGTAGGGTTGAATCTCACAGTCAGCCAGCCTGAGAGTCTATCCCATGCATGAATAGGCCAATAGCAATCAAGACTCAATTACAAAAGGAACTCCCACATAACCCATACAAGAAACACTCCTGGAGTACCCAGCTTAGGTGATCAAGGAGACGGCACCATTGGAACTACAGGACACTTACTACAGAAGGCCTCCCCACCAAGACTGGAATTATAGATCTATCCAATACAGAAACAAATACAAAGGGGCAGCTAAAATGTGGAGACAAAGAAACATGCCCAAAATGAAAGAACAGAATTATCCAGAAAAAAAGTTTAATGGAATAGGGGCATGCAATTTATCAGATATAGAGTCTAAAACAATGGTTATAAGGATGCTCAACAGCATGAAAAAGAACATAGAAACCATGAAAACCAGTCAGAAATGAAGAATACAATATCTGAAATAAAGAATACACTGGAAGGAAAAAACAGTAGGTTGGATGGAGCAGAGATTGAAACAGTGACTTGAAAAATAAGGTAGAAAAACACACCCAAGGAAAGAATACTTAGAACTGTCAGTGTGTCCAGAAGCATCTGGGGCCCTTCTCAAATGACAGATTTCACCCACTGCTAGTGACACTGATGTGCTTCCTAGTTTGGATTCATTGCAGAGAAAGCTGTTGCTCCTCAATTCAGGTCTGTCATCTCCCAAGAGACCAGATGTGGCAGGCAAGCAGTCCGAGCATCCCAATAGGGGCTTTGTTGCTTAATTTTAAAAATAATGATTTTATTCCTAAACCCATGGCCTTTTGTTCAGTGATCTTCTCACCTGACAGGTGTGTGGCCTTCTGCCCATTCTCTTTGGAGCTTACTTGTCTTCTAGATTCTGAGACTCAACTTTTTGCTAGTTCTCGCGCTTCTCCACTTTGCCTTCCACTGCCCCATCACTGTCCCTTTCTCCCTGAATTTCCAGGCATGTCAGGACCATAATACTTCCAATCACATCTATGTTAGAAATTTCTACTCATTATTTTTAAACCCTGATTCACTTCTGTGCTTCAGACCCACATGAGCACCTGCCTCCTGGACTTGGATAAATTCTTTGTGTCTAAGTTCCAGTCTTCCTCCTTCCCCTTGGTCCCGCTCTTCTGTTCCTAGGACAGGTAATGACCTTATCCTCTACACAATCAACCAAGTTAGAAACATGAGCCATCCATGACTTTTCTTCCTCCTTAATCTCACACATGCAACTATTCAATAAATTTGAACCCATAATGAACTTTCTAATCCAGAGACAGGCCCATAGACTCCTTGACACTGTAGGTTCTTTAATTGTATGCTATGATACCGAAGGCTTTGAAAGTGTGTGTGTGTGTACATGTGTGCATGTGACTCATAACCAAGTTTCAATACTTGGATCACCTATCAGTTGAGTTGGACTTGGTTATACTAAAGCGATTATCGATTGTTGCCAATTAGCATTTTCCCTGATTTTACATATGTTTTTCCCTTGGCTGAGAAATCCCTTTTCAAAGCTCATCCATCTTTACTGGCAAAGTTGAGCTCTTCCCTCCAGGGAGTCTTGTCATGTCTTCTCTGTGCTCCTCCCCTTGCAGACATAATTGTAGCCTTCTCTGAGCAAAAGCATTAGACACTGTCTGTCGGAAAAGGTCATAAAATGAACACGGAGGAGGGAAGTTGTAGCATTTAAAAGCCAAAAGTAAGCCTATTTATTAGGCTGAGAAATAAATCTATAACCCATGTAAAGTTGCCAAAAAAGCAAAAAGCAAACTGAACCAAAGAGAAAACAGCCAGTGAGTGCAATACAAATTGAGGTTTTAAAAATGATAATACTATGCTTTTTGCAGTGGTGCCTGGTTAAGTTTCTTAAAGACTTTGCCTTTAAAGGATCTTCTAGAAAGTCTTTGACCTCCTGTCCCTGATTCCATCTGGTTCCAAGTGAGTGAGACAGTGGATATGTTAGGAGTAAGTGGAGCTTGTGTCTATTATGGGGTCTTAGATCACCAGCCTTATCTGGCTCAGGAGAAGGGTGGAATGAATAATAGCTGGCAATTCTTCACTCTCCATTTTATCTTCACTCTCTGCACATGACTTTGTCATTCTTCACTCTGGAAGTGGAGTGAGCTTCCCTGCCGCACACTGTGTGCTCTATCATCAGCCGGCTTTGGCCAATGGTGTTAGCAGATGTGCGGCAAGTAGGACTTGAAATGTGCTTGAGTGATAAGGCTAGCCCCTTTGCTTCTCTGCCATTGCCAAGAAGAGCATGCTCTAGGTAGTTCAAGAGACTCAAGGACAGGCATAGCCCCAACCTATGTCAATGAGCCTAGCCCAGATAAACCCAGACTAGATCAGCTGGTCCCCACCAAGCCTACAGATGCATGTGTTGAGGCTGGAAAGTACAAAATTGTAGGGTAGGCAGTAGGCTGCCAACTCAGACAGGAGTCAACACTGCATTCTTCTCTGCTTTGATAGCCTTCAACTGATTGGACGAGAATCACCCATACCATCTTTTATTGAAAATCAACTGATTGTAGTTGTTAGCTATATTGTTGCTTTAAGCTACTGAGGTTTGTTACTCAGCATTGTAAGAGCAACAGCTAACTGATACAGAAGATAAGAATAAATTAGAACTGAAGGCTGTAGAGTTACATCTCTGCCACGTGACACACTGGTGTTGATATTTGGTCTGTGCATTTTGGGTACCTGATCTGCTCTCAGTACACAAAGCCCGATAAAATAAGCACTACACTATGAAGCAGAACAGATAGCAGGACCAGTCATTCACCAGTGTGATGATAAACAGCCTTTCATAACAATTATCTAGTTAAAACACCATTAACAATTAATGACATACATCACAGAACTTATTGAACCCATTAAAGACTAATTTACTGGCTATAAAAATATGGCATTAAGAATTTATGGATCATTACCTTTTATTCTGGAGTGAAATATTACTGACGGAAACTCAAAAACTATTGAAAAGAATTACTCATTCAAGCCACATGAAAGTAAATATTTTAAAAAGTAAAAAAGAAAGAAAAGAATTTATGCAAAGTTTAAAAAAATTTTTTTGAAGAGAAGCACTAAGTTTGCATGATACTGAATAAAGATTATATTTTCAAACAAGATTAAGATCTATAATTGAAGAATTCAAACAAAGTAATTTTAATGTGCAATAAAATCTTCTTTTCAGAAAAAATGTATTAGATCATGACTGATAAAAATTCCAATCATGATTAATCACCACTAGGTATTTTGGAACACTATTAAGTAGAGTATAACAATGTTAAAATTAATTAACTAATTCCTTTAAAGTGTTTAAAAATATAATGCCATATAACAGCTGTTGCAGCTTTAAATGATTATTTCTTTTCCACCCTGCAACCAAAATTTGTCAGTTAGAAATCAAGCTGATTTCATTGAAATTTCCAATTTATTACTCTGTAATGAGATCAACTTAACAGTGATGAGTCTCTTGTTTTCTAAGAGACCACATGCACATTTGCAAATTCCAAAGCCTATGCCATGTGGAATATGCTTTTTATTAGCAAATGGAAATAGGGCTTACAAGGAGCTCTCGGGGGCCTGGTCTGAGGGGCACATGGACATCACATCTCACACTCTCTAATGTTAAAATTCTGGTTCTAGAGAGTGGCTGAGAAAAATTAGCCCAAACTCATGTCAGAAAAGTATTGAGCTTACAATAAATTTTTATATCAATGAAGCACAGAATTGTAAATCTTAAGAGCTAGAAAAGATCAAGTCCAAATCTCTTGATTTATTAAAAAACAAAACAAAACAAAACAAAAAACAACAACAAGAACACACTCACACACTGAGGCCCAGAGAAGTTAAGCAACTTACCCAGAGTATACAAACATCCATGGCAGAAGCAGAATGAAAACCCATGTCTCCTGAGTCCCTGCCCAGCGTTTCTGCTAAAAGCACTTTTCCAGGTGACCATTTGAAGGAGTTGTCACTTCTGCTTATGCAGAGAATTATATGTGAGCCTGCCCATGGTGACCATACCCCTGGGTTTCTCCAGCGAAGCACTAAGATACCTTCCAGACAGTCCAAAAGGAGGAAAGGTTGGCACTGCAAGTCACCAGCCCCCTCGTCTGAGGTGTTTGGATACCATGTACTTCTTATAGCATTAAATTTTTTAAATTAAAAAAAATCGTCTTTTTACTGTGTGACTGAAATGGTTTAGCTGCAAAGAGGCTCCCTCCCACCCTCCCCCCCCCCCCCCCCACCCCCGCTATGCAAACTTGATTATCCACTCCATATGGCCTCTCTGGAGAGTGCCATGGGTGCAGCTGTTCCACACCTGCTAGACTGGAGGAATCATCTTCAGGTTGATTTCAATGCTTTTCAGGAGGCAGGAGATGGCCAGTGTTTTAGAGAATTGCCTTTCTCAGGACTTACAGACAAATTGCTCCAGATCGTTTTGTAATGTGTAACATTGCCATTTTATCTGCCCCTGATGGCACCCATAGAAATTGGCAGGACTGGTGCCATCATGGGATAATACCAAAGGAAGCCATAAAATTACAAGTTACCAACTTTGATTTCTTAACACGTTGGCCTTCAAAAATCACTCTTTAATAGTTTCAGATGTTAAACACAAAATAAAAGTCAAATGCTTGTATCACCTTGTAGGCTGGGCGGGGAGCTCAGACTCATTCTTTTCCTCTTGCACAAATAGACCACGTAGAAGTTGCAAACAATCTAGAATCCTTAATGACGCCATGCTAACTTGACAACAAAGAAATAAATTTTCTTCTAAAGATGTAGCCATTTGTTTTCACTCGGCTTTAATTTTTCCTAAACCTAATTATAATTATTAATATATATTCTTGCTGAACTTAAATAGGTGACAAATAATAAAAACAACCCAGTAAATAAAAGCATGATAAATTCATAGCTGTTCTGAGCAGAATTATTGATGCACACATATTATGTATTACAATATGCTTACAAACTAATTTATGTCCAGAGGATTATTGACTGTATTTTCTATAAAACAGGGATTCTGATTGTACATCTAAAATGTCACCTAGTAACATGTGTTGTGTCATATCCCTGGGGCTCCTATCCCCAAGTTCCTACTTGGGAACCAGGGGGCATGATGACAAGTGCCAACATTGGGAAACAAGTATCAAAAGATCTGCATTTCCGAAGGACCACTCAGTTGGCAGGTGGATTTAGGGACTGTGAACATTGTGAAAGCAAACTTTCATCCTCACACTGAGAGGTAGGCCACATAGACCAGATTAAATCCACTGTATAGACGATACAACAACTCAAGTGGAATTCTTAATCTTTCTGATTTGTTTTCCCCAAGGAAAAGTACGACAGTAGATCCAGATATTGGTGACAGGCATATCCCAAGATTTTCCATTCTCCAATTCCCATACATCGCTGTATTTCCAAAAGTGTGTGTAAATTATAGACATTAAAAAATGAAATAGCTCATTCTTACTTTAAATGTAGGAGCATGGGACCAACGTCTTGTACAAAATTATATTCTGGCTAAGAGCCATCACTTTCCTAAACTCCTTCACCTTCATCACCAGTACTAGCAAGGAGCATTCTCGTGGGACCATTTTAATGGGTGAACACAGTGTTAATCAGTTCATGTGTGCTCGCTGCCTAAGCAAGCATGACCAAGGCACTGCTGAGGTGTGGGCAGCAGCTGGGCTCACTTACGAGGGAGGAGCCTTGCTCCCACGTTCCCTCTAGCATTGTAGTGTTTAAGATTAAAATTCATATTTGAATAAAATGTAAAATTGGATCTCTGAGTTATTGTTTATTATTTAGAACAATGTTGCTTGTCTCTAAGAAGGACCTTCAAAATACAAACTTGCCATATTAAGCTTGTTCATTTCTTCCCTAGAATCCCTAGAATTAAGTGAGTCCTAAGGATTTGCATCCATCAGCAAATCTTAACTATTCTGGGACTTTTTTTAAAAAAGCCAACCTGTTTCTGAATTAGATAGTGTTTTTCATCCTCTTATTATAGTTTATACATCACCTAACACTGAATTATTTAGTGTTTCAGAAACTTCCTTCCTCCACGTATTAGTGAATTCACTCCCTGTCCGTGTTGCCTATCTGAATTCCAAAGGACTGGAACCTAAGTTTTCACAAATAAGGAAAACATCCAAAGAATAAAAGTAGGCAAAATGTTAAAGAGATCAATGTAACACACAGGATGTATTATGAATAGGATTGTGGTGTTTTGGGAGAAGGCACTTTATCTTAATAACTTTTTCTTCTTCTCTTAACCCTGTCCCATTATCCCCAAGTCCAGCAGAGTTTAATCACCTTTGGTGCTTTTGCCTGGAAAGATATTTACGGGCATTCATCTCTGTCATTAGCCTTTGAATAATTAGTCATTGTATAATTAAGGTAAATCCTATCTGGCTCTTTAAATCTCTACTCATAAACCATAAATCAAACAGTCCCACCAACCCCCTTAATCATTACTCTTGCCTTTCTCCACAACTCCTCCCATTTCCCTTCATCTTTCTGACTGAGATTTTTCTTAGGAATTTACAAAGACCTGGAGCCTTGCTGAGCTTCCATGGGGACCCTGTTGGGGAGGGAAATACTGCTCATCAGGATGCTCTTGCTTGGCTCTCAATAGTCCCAAGTAGTCAGTCTCTTATTACTGGTATCTTGATCCATCTGCATGCTTCAAATTTCAACCTCTGATATTTAGGGTTGTCAAAGCTAGCAAATAAAAATATAGCATGCTCAAGTGCTATTTGGGATATACTTATACTAAAAAAGTATTTGTTGCCTATCTGAAATTCAGATTTGACTGTGAGTCCGGTAATTTATCTGGCAGCCCCTTGGCCCTTCCATTCTGCTGTGCTTTTCATGAGCTCTGGAGTGTTCTCTCAAGGCAGCCAGAGGAACACACTCTCACTCCAATCCCACTCCTGTCCTCCACGGGTGGTAAGAATGAAACAGCCTCAACACAATTACTGCTGCTCATCCAAGAGACCAATGCCATTCACAGACAAGTGCCCACCATGTTAGCCTCTTTTTACAGTTCTGTCTTTTCCAGGGATTTAATTATTGAATTCACCATCAGCATCATCGGTTTTTCACTTTGTACCCTACATCCAAGATGCCTCTGTTGATGAGGTTACTGTCCACATGGAAAAGCCAGATGAAGAGGCAGGGAATTTAATTCAGTTTGAGAAGCAGCTTCCATGCATTCAGCCCTGAGGTTACAACATGGATAAAATGGCTATTCCAATGCTCATGGATTTTACTCCTGGTGGACGTGGCCAGCACCCATCTTTTCATCTTGCTTCTTCTCCTTTGGGAGCACGGTTTGCTGTGTCTGCAACCCTGCTTTGCAGCCTCGTGGGTTGCCCAACCTCAAAGCCAGGCAGGCATTCTATTTCTGATAACAGATGGTTAAGCTGGTCTCTCAACTGTTGTCACTTCCAAAATCTGGAGCTACTCTGTATCACTCAATTTGTACTTCATAATATTCTTATAAGGGATTCTCACCTATGCATTTTCCCTCACGTTACAGAGCTTTATAATGTGTAAATTAAAAAGAGTCTACAAAGGGAAGTGATCCAGTGTCATGCAGGACTGGGATTCAGGCCAGGCACCCTCCTTGGGTGCAAAATGTAAGGGGGCACCAAAAAACAAACAAACAAAAAAAAAAAACAACCTTAGTATTTAAGATAAGGAATTCTCTATTGCAATATTTAAATAAACCAAAGTTAATGTAAATATTCATGAAAAATTACCAAAATTTTAATTTAAAACAAGACTGGTATTACTGATTTATCCTTTTCCTTCAAGCTTCAGTATAGTTTGTCACAGTGCTGACTGAAAACCCAAAAGGGCTGGTGGGCTGGCTGAAAAGGTGCCAGGGAGAAAGACTCCCCAGATGATAATCTTCTAGACAAGCTCTGATAAAAACGGTGCTGGATGAAGACCTGTTGGGTAGGACCTGAGTGGTCTTCTACTCCACATATCCAAAAATTTGGTTTTATCCATTTACTTCAACATGACTCAACCTCACAGAGATGACATGAAGCCCAGTGCCATTTGTCTAAGTGTGGCATTCAAGTTCAGAAACTCAAATATTCCTATCCATTCTCTCCAGGGTATATGCTACCCCAAATAAAGTTACAGTTAAAAATCACATCATTAGTCAAAATTTTCTTGGAGCATGTGGGATCTGCACAACAGAACTTGGCTGGTCTTAAGTGCTCTTTCATCTCTCCTATCTCCCAAGTATTTTGCTTATTTGGATCTGTTGTCATAAGTCCTTTTTGAAACAATCACACTCAGCCTTTTGCTCTCCGGTATCTAGATCTTCTACCAAGATCTGCCTTTTCTGTTATGGGGATAACATATAACTCATTAGAGAAGCTTCCTTTTCATTAGAGTGGAATATAGTCTTTCTCCTTGATTGATTAGAAGGGTACTCTCATCTCAGAAAAGATTTTTAGGATACTTAAATGTCGCTGATTTGGGCACCATCTTGACTCCCTTAAAGCTTTGGGAAGAACTTCCCCTCATTGGCTACAGTTAAAAACTGAAAGACTGAATATGCAAATAGATAATGGCCAGACCATATATAAAGATAGAAATCTGCCCCACCACCTGCAGAGATCTGTCTAGGAAACCAAGCCTTTATCTATGGAAGAAGGCATAAGAAGCAACCTGCTATAAGTCAGACCTGCAGGAAGCCAGCCTGCTATCTGTAAGTCTGATGTGTTTCAGTAGAAAGTTGACCCTATCTCTGGTAACAATGCAAGAAGTCGAACAAAAACCCTGTAACCATTGCCTCCAAATGGCCAGGGCTTGATCAGTAACTGGCAGCTTCCATAATTTATGTCCCTGCTTTTAACCCAGAATCAATCAGGGAAAGCCAAATATGCTCTTATGATCAATTACATAGGATGCTCACTTCTAGTTAGCTTCCCCAGGCCAGCACTGTACATCAGGGCACACTTGAGATGTTCCCTTTTCACTATGTGCTTTCTTGCTCTTCTGCCTGCCTTGGGTCTCTACTAAACAAAAGGGTGGTGGCCAACTCCCTGCTATAGCAACCTCTGAATAGACTTTACTTGCTTTCATTTGGGTGGTCTTCGTTTATTTCCACAATATCATCAAAAGGCATAAGTTCCTTCTGCAGTGCCTTAGGAGGCCAAAGGGCAGACTGCTGAAGGCAGCTGGATCTGAGGTCCAATATAGCTCTGCCTCTCATTCCATGTAGCTCTATGTGAGCAGCTCCAAAGAGCACTGCTTATTAAGAATCCTACATGCCCCCATTTCAATCACATTGCTGAACAGAAACTGATCTATTCACCACTAAAAGTTTACAAAAGAGAAAGCTACCAGGGTTCAGGATATAATCATTACACTTTAAATTAACATTATAACTTGACTAATTTCACCAGATACACAGACCTTTCTCCAACTTCTTTCTAGCTGATGAAACATTTTAGGGACTTGGAGGTTCAAGGAAATAACAACAATCCCAACCCCATGATTTTGACCAACACAACTATTCACTCTGCATGACAAGTAGACTTTGGACTATGACATTGCAGGCTCACAACTGTCATGAATACAATTTTGACATTTCAGATTCCCTAGGAAAATAGCAGTTAAACATGCAAATTCAAATCTGCCACATCTGGATGTCTTTTATACCAGTAGAACTCCTCAGTGTTCCACCCTCATGTCAACTTTAATGACTGTATTACTCTACATGCATAGTAATGAAGCTCAACTATGGAATCATTCCACTTCAGTCATAAGAATCTCAGTTTCAGAGTGGAACGGAATTCTAGAGATAATCTTATCCAACCCACTCACTTCAGACAAGAAAGCTGAAGCCCTGAGGAAACAGCTACTTGGTGTCAGATCTGTGATCAGAGTCCCACCCACAGCCCTTTCAGCACCACAATAGCCGCTCATGAGTTCATTCAAAGTATTTATTTGACATTTCCCACCATGACTGTTTCCCTCCAATACTTATTGCAGTATTATTGGCAATCAAGTCTCTTCATCCTTAGAGAACTTGGCCGCTAGAGCACTCTTGAGTTCAACAATCGTACACTGGTGCTCCCTCTAGTGCCTTGGGACTCAAAGTGAGGTCCCTGGGTCAGTGGCACTCACATCACCTGGAAGCTTGTTAAAAATGTGGAATCTTGGGAATCATCCCAGACCCACTGACCCAGAATCTGCATATCAATAAAATGCCTAGGAATTTCACGTGTGTATTAAAATTGAAGATGTGCTGATCTAGACAATTCCTTTCTTCCTTTTCTATCAGGTTGTAGGAATTTTGCCTACTTCTCCAAGCTGCTTAATATCCAGAAAGTCAGAAGAGTCTTTTTAAAAAAATCCTCACCCAAGGATATATGTATTTTGAAATTATTATCGATTTTTTTTAGAGAGAGAGAGAGAGAGAGAAACATTGATGGATTGCCTACATGTGCACCCTGATTGGGGGTCAAACCTGCAACCTAGGTATATGCCCTGACTGGGAACTGAACCTGCAACTTTTTGGTGTATAGGATGATGCTCCAACCACCTGAGTCACTGGCTAGCGTTCAGAGGAGTCTTTGTAGCAGATGAAGATTGAGAGGTAGAGATGCCATAGGAATCTCCACTCAAAGAACAGACTTGACCAAGCATAAACCACTTCATGTGGGGTGTGTCTCACCTGATCAGTTCAATCAGAGCACAGCATTTTCTTATCTTCCTTTGTAATGCTTGAAGTTATTATCATCATGAAGGATTAACAAAATACAGAAACCCATGAACAAGATTGAAAGCCACTTAATCCTTAACACTCTCTTAAGTACATTTCTGTCCACAGACACAGTAATGGTTAATAATTTGGTGTTTTGGGAACAATCTTTAGACATTCACTATTGTTAAAAGCACTGAGCAATTGCTTGGTGTTGATTCTGCCCATAGTTAGAGAGCAAGAATCTGTGAGAAGGTTTTACTAGTAAACCCCAAGTGGACATGGTAGAGGAATTCCATTGTGATGGTTAATTTTATGTGTCACCTTGACTGGACATGGGTGCTCAGATTAAATGTTACTTCTAGGTGTGTCTTGGGTGTGTCAGTGAATGTATTTGCAGATGAGATTAGCATTTGAATGGGTTGACTCACTAAAGCAGACTGCCATTCTTAATGTGGGTGGGCATCATCCATTCCATCAGGGCTTGAGTAAAATAAAAGGCAGAGGGTGGGAGAATTTACCCCTTTTCTGCCTGACTACTTGAGTTGAGACATTGATTTTCTCCTTCACTTGGACAAGAAATTACATCATCAGCTCTCCTGGTTCATAGGCCTTCAGATTGAGACTGAACTCTATCACCAGCTTTCCTGGGTCTCAATCTTATAGATCACGTGACTTCCCAGCCTCCATAATGAAAAGAGCAATTCCTCATAATAAATCTCTATCTATCTATCTATCTATCTATCTATCTATCTATCTATCTATCATCTATTATCTATCTATCTATCATCCATCTATGCATCCATCTATCTATCCACCCATTTATCTCTATATCAATATCTATCTATAAGATCTATCTATTTATTTATCATCTATCTAACAGCTTTAGGTCTGTTGCTGTTCATGTATATTGGGCTATAGAAAATTGTATAATTTACCTACATTAACCAAGTGGTCAGAAGTAATTCTTAAAGGCTTGATTTTGGCAATGCCATGGGGACTGCCTATCTCACGGGTATTCTAGCTTAACTCCACACCGATAATTCTGCAATGCCTTTAGGAAAACCTAATCATTCTGGGAACCATGCATAACTTTCAATGAACAATGTCTAATGATAACAGCAAAGCCCATAAAGTGAGGCTATTTCAGTGGGTGCTAGGAGCACAGATGAAAGCTGAGTTCCTTGAGGTTCTAGCACTGAAGTTCCCTTTTCCTTCTGCCTGTGAGCTAGAGACTGCCCTCAGCTCCTGGAGGCTGCCCTAGATGCCAGCATCAGGCCTCCATAACACCACAGCTCACTTCTCAAGGTCAGCAGAGAATCTCTGCTCAGAAGGGGTCTTGAATAGCATAACCTATTCACAGTTAAACAGGGTGTGTTCACCACAGGGAAGAGTTCTTAGATTGCTGCCTAACTCAAGGTGGAAGAATACAAAGTATAATATAAGGAGCTAAGTACAAGTTCAAGTATATCAGAAATTACGATGAAATACCAATACATCTGATCTAATAAAAGAGTAATATACAAATTAACCATCATTCCGAGACATCTAAGCCATGTCCACCAGCCAATCAGAGTGGCTGTATGCAAATTAACTCAGCCAAGATGGAGGCCAGCAGCCATGGAGCTAAAGCCATCAGAAGGCTTCTGTTGCAACTGCCTGCCTAGGCTGGCTGTGGCTTCTGCTCAAGGCAATAATGTTTCAATTATAGAATCCATGGAGCTGAAGCAAACAGGAGGCTTCGTTGCCTGCCTAGGCCTCTGCTCAAGGCAACAAAATTTCAATTATAGAAGATAAATAAACCTCAGAAAACTGAGTACAGCCAGCCTCGCTGGGACCTTGGGTCAATGGGAGCTGTGGGCAGCCTGAAAATGGCCCTCTGCCCCTCACCCAGGCTGGCCACACCCCCATGGGGTGAGGGTACCCACTGGGGGGGCTTGGCCAGCCTGCAAACAGCCATCAACCCTTCACCCAGGCTGGCCAGGCATGCCAGCAGGTGTACATCCCCCGAGGGGTCCCAGACTGCGAGAGGGCACAGGCCGGGCTCAGGGACCTCCCCGCGAGTGCACAAATTTTTGTTCACTAGGCCCCTAGTCTAACTATAAGATGACAAAAGAGAAGATGTATCCTTTTCAGCTTTTCCTTTTGCAGAAATTACTTTTGCTTATATATGTAACCCAAGTGTACAATCCATATCCATATCTTGCATGGTCATTTTACATGGTTGTTAGTAATTTCCACATTGTCAAATTGTTTCAAAAAATTTCAACATATCTTGCATCACAATTTCCCTATTTTCTTATTACCAATGTTTCTCTATTATTAAATAAATTATCATATATTTTTATGTATGTTATTTAGCATTTTTCCTTAGGAAAAATTTCTGAGCATGGAATTAGTGTAGCAAAGATTATTTTGGTGACAGTCATTTTGGTGACTGTTAAACACATGGCCAAATTCCTTTCTAAAAATATTCATAGTTTCTCAAACGTAGTTCATTCCGAAAGGCTATTTGAATAGCCTTTTCCTATTAGAAATAATGTAAATTGAATTAATCCATTCCAGACCTCCAAATTACTCCCTGTTTTAACCTTTCTTATATACAATACATGTATATTGTGCTGTTTAACCTATAAATAAACCCTTTAAAAACAAAAGGGCATGAAATGTAAATGAAAATTTAACAAAAAGGAAAGGAAATGTATAGTAAAAAATGAAAATTTAATAATAATTATAAGCTGCAATAAAAGCAAAAAAACGTGAATATATTCACAGCACAATATTCTGAGATTTTTAACAGTGGTAAAGTGACTCATATTCATACATTCTCTTTGTCGCCTGAGAGATGAGTGAGTGACTGATCGTACAGGTATCAGCATGAAAGGGTTGTCATGTTGAAAGCAAATTGTTCCAGATGGGAGATGTTTGAGAACGAGGTTCTACTGTAGCACTGTTCCTGCAACCTTGCATGCATTGGGAATTACCACTTTTACCAGAAAATAACTGTCACATATTTAAAAATAATATTTTATCAACTGAACAGAAATTCATAGAACTAGAAAAATAATAACCAGTTCTCAAGACATAGGAGGTTTTACTCTCACTTTTAACTTTGGGAAAGTTTGCCATGGTGAGAGCTCCCAGAAAAGTGTGTGTGTGTGTGTGTGTGTGTGTGTGTGTGTGTGTACGAAGCCTGCATTTTCATGCTCTTCACAACCAGAAGACCATGAAAACCACCTGGGGATGGCCCTCACCCACAGCATTTATCTTTTACAGACAAAACTCATCGATTAGTTAAATCTGTAATCTTTCCTCTCTTACTTCTGGGAATCTATTTGACACATTATCCAAGGCTGTAGTGGCCAGTCCATGGATTTCAGGTCCCCCTCCACCCCGCCCTGAGGCACAGTTCCTCTTATCTATGTCATTATTCTTTCCCAAATCAAAAACAAACACACAAATAAACAAACCTGATTAAAGCTTTTCACCCTATAATGGGATACTTTCTAAAAATCACTAGCTTCAATTTTTAACTTTTCTTTTTTATCACCCAGTTTTGCTAATTCCAAGGGTTCTTTTACTCATTTATTTCCAGCCTCTTCCCCCTCCTTTTTCTCATGAAACAACAACAAAAAATGAGATTGCTATTCTCTTCTAGCAATTTGATTGCATAAACCTGAGCAAACCCATTCTGGATCTAGGGTCCCTTGTCTGAAAAATTATAAGCTTTAAAAGAATAGAAATGGCAGTAACATTTCCTGAATACTGGAGATGAGCCCCCCATCCACCACGAACACATCATGACTGTCTTTCTGGAAGCAAACATTTTACAGAACCGTTCAACAGTTGCAGGCATCCTGACGAACCCCCCTTGCTCAGCAGGGCTAGGAAGCATGCATTTGTACTTACATGTCCGAGGACAAGTCATGCATGCAGGGCTGTGGTGGTCTGTTAATCCTCAGCTGCAGAGTAAAAGTCTTCTGAAACAGACTCCATCGCCTTGTCTCTCAGATGATTGCAATTTGTAATCCAAATCCAAATCGAATTTAATTGATATGTTGTTAATTCTGAGTTAATGGTTCCTGGATTGACAGGATGATAAGAAAACCAGCAAAATTCAGCTATTTTTTTTTCCTATTTCTTCTGGATTTTAGCAAGAGAGAAAATCTTCTGGATTTGATCCTCAAGGATGAGATTGTCTGAGAACCAGTGATAAGATCAGACCTTCTTCTGGGAGTGCACCTCAGTGTGTTCCCAAACCTCAAACCTGAAGGAATTAGCCTAGATAATAGGAGAAGAAATGGATCGCAAAATATGGTAGTGAATTCTCTCCTAAGAAAACATGGACTTATGCAAAGAGTTGATGAAAAAAAGGAGAAGAACACAGGAGTCTAGCTCACCAGGCCTCTCTCGCACTCCAGAACTGGCTCTTAGTAGGTGAGTGCCTGGTAGAGCTATGTGCCTCTTCATCACATCTGTACATTTCCATCCTTTCCTCACACCTCTGACCACCTTAGAAATTTCACATTGAGCAATGGTCAACACATTTTGATGTCATTTGTTCCTTTGAACAACTGTCCGTCCATTTTGTGCAAACAGGCCTTTGATCTGTTGTTATATAACTAGTTCCAACTTGGTGTATCCTTAATTCCCTCCTGGTCACTGTCTTTGGACAATCCAGATCCAGAATGTCAGAATGTTCCAGGCAGGGTCTGTCTTCCATTCTGTTGTGCATCCACCTGTTGCTGGAAACTTCCTCGCTGCTGCTGAGGTGCTTTGACTTAGGATAGACGTACATCAGGGCCACTCTTCCGTCTTCAGGTGAGCTCTCCTTCTGCTTCACAACGTGCCCGGACTTCTCCTTCCCATAGGACTTGCCCTAACAGCATTTAGGTAAAGTCTTTTTCCTCAATCTCAGTTCCCATGTTTGTTACAGGTTTTGCTCTTCTGAAGACTAGAAATTATACTAGTGGGAGAACCACTTCTTTATAAAAAAACAAACAAACACAAAGGCCTCCAATCACCTAATTATTCATAAGCATATCATTTGGTCCTAAAAAATAATAGGCACATGTGGACATGATTTTAGAGCTGGCATTTTATGCTGAAGGAAGCCAGGATGTTTCAGCAAACGGAACAGTCAGATGGTGAGCTAATTCCTCTCTCCCCACCATATTTTCCATCATGTAAACAATGATCATAGTCAAGGTGCCTTCAGATGGATCTGGGTGTCTGGGGAAACATGTGGCTACGAACTGCTTGGGTTCTCCAGGGGGGTGTAAAAGGCAAGTCTCCTTCAGTAGGTTGGATGGTGTCCTCTCTGTGGTTGCCACTCTGCTGCCTACAAAGTGGTTACAAATATTGACTGGATGAGCCCTTGGACTTGGTTTTGCTCTTTACCTATGAATGCTTCCCAAGGCTGTGTCTGATCAGTCTTCTTTGCCTGTGCTTTCCTAAATAAGCAATGCAAGAGAAAAGAAAATCACCAGGAACTAAAAGATGGAAACAACTAGCCAGCTAGTTTGCACTTGCATTTCAGGATATTGTCTGCATGGAGCCCAGGACAATGAAAGGCCTTCCTGGGCATGTGATTAGGTGTAGTGAACTTGCTGTGAAAAGTGAAAGAAGGCAGGATTCTTGGACATGAGCAACCTCACACTAAAACTGGTTGGAACCAGTATGCGTTGGTTATGAAAAACTGGAAAAACCATGTGAGCTTTCATGACGTAATTGATAAGGGAGGAGAGAGGTGTCCTAGGATATTGGCTCATAGCACCGGCATCCTATGTGCCCTGATGAGGACCAAGGGCATCCAGAGGAAATGCTTGCATTTCTTGATGATGTAGACCTGACTGGTGGTGCCTGGCTCCTCATGTCTCCAAGACTGCAGCTTTGTGTGAGTGGCTGAGAGGGTGGTTGGGCTGTACCTAACTCAGGTCCTCTGTGATTAGGCAGCTCTGTGGCAGACGGCAGGGCCTGCAGAGCAAAGATAAAAAAATGCGGTAAGTGTGAGGAAGTCATTTTTGGTAGGTAAATTCATGTTTCTTCTTTAAAAGTTTCTTCTTTGATAGTAATATCTTGCCACCTCCTCTCCCCGCACCGCCCCTGAGAAGAGGCCTTACAGAATAAGAGTAACTACCTGATTATCATTTGCTCACGCCTAATGATGCATAAATGAACAGAAATTGAAGTTTTCAGAGCAGCCACAGCTCCTAGTTTTATCTTTGACAAAGATTAAACATTTCGAGCAGAGCTGCAGAAATCTAAGGCAGAGAGGGAAGGATTTTGCTTAGGTATTTTGCAGGATGTCCCCCAAACTATGAAAAGCAACAAGATAAAAAGATCACATAATTATCATTGTTTTAAAAAGGGTTGGGATGACTACACTGCCAGGCAGTGGCCTAGAAGCAGAGCATAGAAACGTGTATTGGAAGAAATACCAAAGAAGAAACTCCATTTAATGGAACAACAAGAATGACAAAATACATAGAAATGATTTACAAGAAAACTGTTAAATGTCCTTGAAAGCACAAAGTAAGCTTGAGCAAATGAACAGTAAAGTACATTGCTTTAAATAGGATGATGCATAAATCACAGAGATTCATGTTCTTTCTATAAATTTAATCTATAAATTTAATGTGATCCCAATAAAAACACTAAAGGGTTCTCAGGGGAGGGAAGGCGAGAACAAGATAAGCTGATTCAAGTCCTAGTAGATTGTCAGACATACAAAAATGATACAACTAAATATTGCAGCACTAGTACCTAAATAGACAGATTTGTGACAGTTTTGAAAAATCTAGAAATAGGCCTGAATGAATATTAAAATTTAGTATATACAAAAGATGACATTTCAAATAAGTGAGAAAATTATGATTTTTTTTCAAAATAGTCTTTATTCTGTATTTTTAGTATAAAAAAATCTACAAGTTAAGTGCATCACAGCGTAGAGAGAGAGAGACATACAATACTTAACTTCCTTACTAGTCAATGGTACAGTCAAACATCACATGTACAGAACACAAAATTTAGATGAACTAAAATTATAGAAATAAAACCCAAGTGCAAAAAACAAAAATTAAAATATTAAGGAACCCTGAAATCTTCTTCTTTTTTTATTATGATTTATTTAAAAAGTAGTGTTAAAATAACTGGGTAAGCAGTGATTCCATCTTTCACCAGGTTAAATTTTATATAACCAAAATTTTAGACATACTAAATGAAATTATAATGATAATAAAATAAATCATAGTGTTTTTAAAGAATATAATATTGAAGTAAGAAGATATTTGTCACAAAGGAAAATTCCTAAAAAAGAAGATTGATTAACCTGGCTTTACAAATATATAGTACTGTATTTGTAAATGAAGCTCCTCTGCACAAAAAAAAAAAAAAAAAAAAAAAAAAAAAAAAAAAAAAAAAAAAAAAAAAAAAAAAAAAAAAAAAAAAAAAAAAAAAAAAAAAAAAAAAAAAAAAAAAAAAAAAAAAAAAAAAAAAAAAAAAAAAAGAGGAAAGGGACAGAGGACCATTTGGGAACAATATTTGTAACTTATATTGCAAAACAGTTGGTTTCCTTAAGATATAAAGAGCTCTTACAAATCAATAAAATTGTCAACTCAGTGGAAATGTTCAGAGTCACTAGATGGTTAAGTCATAAAAAGGAAACATACATGGGTCTTCAACATTTGTAAAGGTGTGCAGCCTCTCTCAGACACTCAGAGAAATGCTAATTATAGCTAAAATGATGTATCATTTTCACCCCTTGGATTAGAAATGCATTGACCAAGTAAAAAGAGACAAAAACATTCATGTAATCTGGTGGGAGTGTTAACCTGTGCACCTTCCTTGGAGGATAATTTGGCAATATACCTTAAGATTTAATTCAAATGCTTGCAAACTTCTAACATCAATCTCATTTTTAGAAACTTGTGCCTCAGGTAATCTTGTGCTTATTATTTATTTTTTGTTATTTCAAAATATTAAAAAATACTAATTCAACAATTGAGAATTGGTTAAACAAATTATATTGGCAAGTAACCTAGGTTATCATGATAGAAAGTGAAGTCTCTTAATGGATCTTAATATGGCTAGACTCTGAAATAAAAACTCAGGCAAGACATATGTTGCATGTAATATGCTACCACTTGTCCATAAAAATGGAAGAAATGGTAAAAATATATTTGTTTGTATATGTTGTATATTCGTGAAATATTTCTGAAGGTGTAATGTTGGATCTATCCAGGAAGAAGTGGTGGCTAGAACAGAAATAAGATACAAGAGACTTGTTTTTACCAACTGCCATTAAAAAGTAAGATTTCAAAGTAATAAAGGTGGTAATTAATATAAAATTGATGTTTACTTTGGACCTTGAAACTAGGTACTTCAGCCCTACCCCTTCAAGATCTTTGCCTTTCTTCTCTTTCCATTTTCTTGTATTTGTTGTGTATTTCTCATTCCACAAACTATTTTTTGAGGAATGGAAATAAGTGTTATTGACCTTTGTATGACTCCCATTTCTACAATGCCTGAAATGCAGACTGGCAAGTGGTTGGCTGATATCTAGTGAAATATTACTGGAAATAGGATTTAACTCTTCTTTCATTTTCTTGTTTTAAATGTCTTTTCAACTCAAATCAGTGTTCACAAAGGGTATGCCACTGGCCAAGGCTAGTGCCATATCCTGAGCTAATGTGCTCCCTATAGGCACAAGTGAGTCACCATGAGGCACTGAAGGAGATGACCAGTTAATATTTCTTCACCTGCATTAACCTTCTACACAACCTTAGTGATGATTTTGCCTGATGGGGATTTAAAAAATTTGGCAAAATTTGCTCAGCATGTCTGAGAGCTTGGCCTTCAGTGAACAGCTGAGAAGTCCCATGGCCTATTTGCTGTCCTCTCCTGGGAACCATCACTCAACAGATATTCACTGGAGGGACAATAATAGCATGGCCACCCAGCTTCCAAGATCTTTCATGACTAATGACACAGCATCGAAGTCACTCCTTGGTTCAGGGCAGAGCCAGTAGCTGCAGTGGATAATGTTTCTTTAGAAATGACTTTCATAGACAAAGCTTTCATCTCTGACCTTGGTCTTATTCTCTGGCTGAATCAGCTGCCCAGGCTCAGCACCTTGCAGTGGTCAGTAATGCCGTGGGTCACATCCTCCTGGATCTCATCTGGAGGAGTTAGGTGTCCAGACAGACTTGGCCAGTGAGATGTGATGAAGAGACAGGCACCATTTCTGGTCTGTGGAGCTGCTATGAATCAGTCCCTTTTCCTTGCAGAGTAAGCCAGCTATGGTGGTTACGGGCATTTCAGGGAGAACTCTGCTGACCAGGTCCCTGAGAGATGATGATGATGAGGAGAATCCCCCAACCCAACTGGACAGGTAGCATGAACAAAATACAAACTTTTCTTGTCAGAAGCCACTGCGAGTGAGGTGGTTATCACAGAATTGTGTGTCCGATCCCAAACAGATGCAAAAAGTTGGCACCTTGAAGTGAGAGCTGCTGTTAGAGTAACCTGAGACAAGTGACATCACATAGTAGCCTGGTAGCCATTGATGAAGAATCTCTTATTAGAAACACACAAGAGGGAGAAGCATGCAAGGCAGTGGGAAAATAATGGATATCAACTTGAGAGGCAAATGGTGGACTGAATCAACTTGTAGCTTTGGTAGAAAAGACCAGGAAGAAGAATGTATCTTGTGACTTCTGGCTGATCTTGGCTGCCTTGGGGAAGACCTGACAAAATTTCCACCAGGCTGATGGAAATCAAAAGAGAGGAAGCATCCCACACCGTGTATCTCTCCAACTCCATGTTCCTGGACATCATGCTGGCAGCATGAAACTCACCATGGTGGGAGTACTTACACCATGGAAATGGGCAAACACTATAATGCAGTGATCTTAGTCTGGCTAGATTTTAAACTTGGCCCAGCACAGCACTGATATAAATCTATCTGGATTCTTTGATTTGTTCTGTTTTTCCCCACTGTGGTTCGCATGTTTTTTCCCATAGAAGAAATCAGACGGAATAAACTACCAAATATGAGACCCTTCCTGTCCCCCTCAGCACTCTTTCCCTTTCCTCTTCACAGATGGTCTCTAGGCCTTTTTCTTTGTCCTCCTGCTCCCAGACTTCAAGCCTGAGAGGGGCTGCTTAGTGCAGCTCACATCACAAGGCCTGCATCACTACACCTCAGTGGGAGCACTGGGTGGTGACAGTGAAAAGACCCAGTATTGAATAGAGATTCATCCTACTAAATTTAGACATGGGCTCTCTATATTTAGTCTGGATCTTAAAATAGGAAAAATTTCAGCCCGAAAATTTGTGGATTCAATAAAAAGTAGAACTGTTTGCTTTGTCCTTGCACTGAATTCAGGTTCCATCAATAGTATTCTGTATATAATCTTCAGTAAATGCCTATTTAGTTTATAATCCCACTCCTTTCAGTGGACTAAATGTTTACAGTGGATGGAAATAATAATGAAATATTAGCAACAATAACAGCAACTAATGTCTATTGAAGCAAGCATGGACCAATATAAAAAAACTGCTGTAGAACTGTATAACTCAATTTTACAGATGATAACACCAGAGCACAGAGAGGTTAATGACTTTCCTAAGGTCACACAGCAGCAGTGACAGAGCCAGGGTTGGAATCAGCCTCATGTACTAAATGCTCTGCTTGACTACCTGCCTATGCAGAGAACTCTCTTCGAATTCCCAGGAATTACATACAGTGGATCCTCAGTACTCATGAAGTTCATATTTACAAATTTGCTACTTAATAAAATTTGTTTGTAACCCCTAGATCATTCACCACCATGCCTTTGCAGTCATGCGCAGACATGTGCAAAGTGATAAAAACTTGGGTCACCTGATGGGCATGTTCCCAGCTGAGATCTAACAGGCCAACACTCTGCCTTCCTATTTCATTCAGTAGACAAATGTCCTTTGTGCAGTTGATTTGGCCCCATGTTTTCCACAATTTGTATTTTTTATTAGTGATTTCACCGTGTTTTTTAAAATGTGTTTTTCAATTACAGCTGACATACAATATTATACCAATTTCAGGTGTATAACATAGTGATTAGAGATTATGCACCTTGTGATTTCACTGTTTTAAGTGGCCCTTAACCATGGTGCTATAGTCTGTCTACTGTTCCTAAGATCAAGAAGGCTGTAATGTGCCTTAGGAGGAAAGTACGTGTATTAGATGAGCTCCCTTCAGGCACAAGTTTTATGATGCTGTTGGCTATGAGTTCCATGTCAGTGGATCAACAGCATATATTAAATAAAGTGTCTTTAAATAGAAACACGCATGAAGTAACTCCAATTTGCAGTGACTTTCCAGAACATAACTATTGCAAATGATGAGAACTGCAGGTACTTTGCAGCATGTTTGCAGGGAAGCTGAAACCTTATTCTACTTTTCTTTTCTACTTGCTTTCCTATCTCCTCTGCCCACATGTAGGAGTCAATGGAAAGCTCTGCTTTTCCTTATAGGAGTTATGAGATGATGAGGGCTCAGTCTTCACCTTCCACCCTGGCCTGTGAGCTGTGACTCAGGACCCATGATCTTTCCCATTTGCCCCTTAAAGGGGCTCAAGCTGGAGAGAAGAGTGAGGAGGATAGTATCTATGGTTTCCAGGTGGCCTTGTGATTTTCCTTTATGTGTTAGGACTTTGTGGGATAGGAGGGTATTTTATATTTGACTGTAAACCAGAAAAACAATTTCCAAGCTAATAAACAGTAAACCATCCTGTCTAGAGCAAACAAAAAAAAAAAAAAAAAAAAGGAGAGTGCAGGTAAACCACGTGTCATATAAATCAGGAGTTACTCTGGATGCCACACACAGATCATTCACTTCTGAAGATGCAGGATGCAGGGAGGTGTAGGGAGTACTGAGTTGATAGGCTATGGATGCAGTTGAATCTTCCACTGCTAGATTAGGGCTTCACCCTACTAAATGTAGATACAACACATGTAGTAGGTCAGATTCCCAAAGTATCTGCTAAGGCCAGGTCTTGATAGGCAGGGTTTTATTTATAAAGTATCCAGCTTTTGTGCCCTCTTCCCTTGCTCTATCTTCACTCCATGGCGCGTGGGGAAATGCTTATAAAGCACTGGACCATTAAGTTGGGATGGTTCTAGCTGCTTAAGTGAAGAATTTTTAGGGTAAATCTTCATCATCATGTTTGCTTTTTCACAAGGGAAACCTATGGGAGTGAAGTGACTGCTGGGAATTAGAGAGTCAAAGAACAACAGAACCAGGCCTAGACAAAACCTAGCATCAGGACCACGGCCAGCGCTCCTGCTGCCCTGTCATGCTTTCACGCAGGAGAGAAATGATGCCATCTTCACTGGGATCTTCCATGACATAGTAGTATGTTTAGAATTAGTAAGTAGTTAATTAGGCTATTAAAACTTTGTCTTCCACATGTGTGTATAAATAATCTTCTTAACATTCTAATTTAGTTTCCCAAATGCATCATTCTTTTAGAAAACTTTATCTCAAATAATGCTCGGCATTTTTGGTTGGGTTTTCATGGACTGAAACAAGGAATAGTAATTGCTCTTATTCCCCTTCTTCTCCAGAGTAGTTTGCTCGCTCTTGAGATCAGTTGGGAAAATCTTTATTCCATTTTTTTTTTGCAAAGTCCATAACACACACACACACACACACACACAGAAAACAAAAAAAGCCTCATTGTAGCATGAAGTGATGAATGTCTCACCCAGGAGCCAGAGAAACTAATGCACTTGGGGCCTAGAGGACATGGTGCTGAGTCTGGCTTGGATGGATAGTGGGAAGTCTGTCATAGACTGGGCTTGAGAGCAGTACTGAAATTCCGGGCCAGGGCAAATGGAATAAAAGCCTATAAATCTCCGAGTCAGTATATTGGGATGGTTCAAATTTGCCAAGAATTTTCCATGGCTTTCTTGGGAAATAGGACAAGACAAGGTTTTACTCAAAATGAAGTTTAGTTTTCACATATAGATAATAAGTAAGTCCTTGTACATAACAGAAGCAAAATATGGCTTAGGTGGGAGGAGGGAAAAATCTGATATAGGATTCAGTTCACAATAGGCTGTTGGACTGAGAGCCTCAGTCCCAGGTCTGCTCTTCAGTCCTTGCCCCATGAACTTCTCTGTAAAACAACTCACAGCACGGCAGCCTGATTCATTCTAGTGAGCAAGAGAGGGAGGGGACAATGGAAGCCACAGTGATTTGTGACCTATCTTGAATCAATAACTCCCAATGCCTGCTGCCCCTGCGCCCTACACTGTATTTCTAACTGACCACTAGAGAGATGTCCTTGAATTTCCAATGAGCATCTTCATTTCAACATAGTCAAAGCAGAACTCCAAACACCAAAGAGACTTCTGATTAACCCGGGAGCCCTGATTCCTACCCATTTTCCTATGTAATTGTAAGTGTGTGTGTACCTATGTAACATATACGAACAGTCAATCTATATAACAAGAGTGAGGTGGGCAAAGCTTCTTCAATGCTGGCCCCTTCTTGGTACAAGGATCACACATTTTGGAGTCAGATAAAATGGGTTCAGATTCACACCCTGCCCTTCCTAGTTGTATGACATTGTGCCATTTACTAGTTTGTCCAGCCTCGGTCCCCCATCATTAACATGGGGACCATAAAGACCCACCTCGTAGGGCTACAATAAGGGAGGGAGGTGGGGTCATTGGTGTGCCCAAGCTCTGCATCACAGGGCTCCCAGAAAATGTCAATCCCCACTCCTTCCCCACCTGATTACTCTCTTGGCCTCCTTTCCTCTCCTAAAGCTGCTCCTGGAAACAATGTGGGGATCTTTGCTTTCCTCCCTAAGTCTCACTTGCTCATCTGCAAAAACTCACTCTGCATCACAGGTCCTTGAGCTTCCTTGCCTCACCCAACCACATGCCAGGGCTGTCTATAGACCACCACCCAGTTCCAAGGGCCCCTGGAGGGGTGGGGCCACCCAGGCTGGGACTCTTCCACCTAAATGGTCTCTCAAGTCCCTTTCAGCTCCCAGGAATTAACCAAAATTACACTACACTCACAGCTGCCGTGCTGGATGCCAGAAGTCTGTTAGAAGGGCTGAAGCAAAAGTGGCCACTCTAATGCAGACACCGATGAAACACCATGCGAAGTTCATAATTGTCGCAAAACCCCTGGAGGTGGTTGGTGTTTTTATTTCTGTGCTATAGATAAGAAGCCTGAAGCTTTGGGATGATTTACCCAATTGGGCAGTAAATGTGATTGATAGGCTGATGCTTTTCTTCAAACAACATTTATGTATTTTTTTTCACTGCTCTTTTTGTCTCTCCCATTTATTATACCCCTGGCTAGACAGAGGCAGATACCTACTGTAATAGTGACCCCCAACCCTCTGGACCTTCCTTCTCTACCCAGAGGCTGTGCTGTTCAGAAGGCTCCCCAACGAGGAAGAATGAGCCCATTTCAAGAAGCAGGTAATTACTGACGCTTATAATTTATGGAGACAGGAGGGCCCTTTGACCTCTGGGTAAGTTCCGGTCTCTGGGAAGTCTGCATGGAGTGAGCCCCAAATGTAAACAGAAGATTCAGCACCTTACTAATTCCCAGAAATGCTCCCACTTCACACCCTCCCTGGGCCAAGTTCAACACCCCCGTGTCTGGGCTCCATCTGTTCTCTGCTAATGGAAATTGAAGTGTGGGAAGTGAAGATGTTTCTGAAAACACGTTTTTTTCCAGTGGGGTTGCCATTGATTAACCCTGCTTTATGTCTCAGCTTCTCTCCCTGGGGCCAGGTTGTGTGACTCATACCTGGCTGCATTGTGCGTGATATCTGTGAGGGCTCAAGTGCTATTTGGGATGTGAGGCCCTATGCTGTGTGGGCTGTTGCAGAGAATACAGGAGGCCGAGCGCTGCCGGGCTATTTGTAAAGATAATTGTTGCCTGCGAGGGTTCTAGACATCCACTTGTCCACACCCCAGGAGGAGCGGAGCTCTTTGTCATGTCTGGACTTAATAAAGGATAAATAATGTGCGCTATATAGCTGGCTACAATGTGTCTCCTCCAGTAATCCTCTGTTTCAATTTTCTGCTTTGTATTGTGCACACAGAAAACAACCTCACGAAACAGCCTCAGAAAATGCTGCTCCAGTTTCCCCCTTGTGAGGACATGAGGGAAGGTTCACGAAGACACCTTTGGCTTGAATAGGGTGCAGAATGGGGCTGAGTTGCACCATCTTCATGGCCCTGAGGGTCCAATCTGTGTTTGGGGGGAAAAAGTTAATTTTATCAACATAAAAAAGAATGTTTAAAATGGTTTTCCTTCCAGTGTTTAAATGGTAACATGCCACACACAGCAAGGAAAAGTTGTCTCTAGGGCAGGGGTGGGGAATGTCTGGCCCATGAAATCATTTGGTCTGGCCCTGCCAAGGCATTAGGGGTGAGTTAATTAAGTGTTTGACCAAATATAAAAGGCTAATTTTTAAGTTGATAATTTTGTATGTCCTGAGAATCTATATTAATAACAGAGAAAGATGCAAATAGACCATACGTTCACTAAACCCACCAGCCAATCAGGAATGAGTATGTGAATTAACCCAACAAAGATGGTGGGTTAATTTGCATATACAAGAGCCGAGCAGCCATGGTGATGACACAGGCGTTCTGTACTGCCCCAGCTGCTCAGGGCCTCTGGTCAGTGGGGGAAGGCAGAAAGGTGTCTCTGGCCCATTCTTGCACGAATCTTCATGCATCAGGCCTCTAGTGATGTTATAAATAACAAAATGGCACTTGGTAGAAAAAGGTTTCTGCACCACTGCTCTAGGGGATCACGAAGGGCTGCTCAGTTCTGGACAGCGAAGCATCACCTCTGAATACCACCAGAGGAAACAGATGCACAGGTGACCTTGGCAGTGATGTGATCCTGCTCAGGGGTAGGCGGGGCCATCACATGCCCATCCTCAGTTTTGTCTTCTCTCTGGATTTTGACAGAATCAGGGTCCTGACCAGGCTGGTAGACCATAAGGATTGATCTAGGGAAATTTACAGTCTACATGGGACTGAACTGTTGCACGTCTGAATAAAAGCACAGCTTTCAGCCCAAAAGTTGTCATTTTACTTTTTCCTTCAGGCAACTTTATATTTTAAACATCCAAGGATGTGGGGAGACTACCTAGTTTTTGAGGCCCCCCAAACATCTCAGATCTTCCAAATTCAAGGGTTCAGCACAGGTTTCCTGTTCTGGGACCTTTTCTTTGTCATGGTGGTATTTCTTTCTGTGTCTCCTGGTTGTCCTGCTCCATCTGTGCTTCCCAGGGAGAGGAAGGATGATTCCTGCCCCCATGGGAACCCTGTCTCACTCCGGTTGCTGAATCCATAAACTCGTCAGCTCCCTGGCTTGGCCCTGGCACTGGGAGCACCACAGTCTTTTTCTCTAAGGACGCTGAATCTACACAGAGAAGCCCTGAGAACTGGTGTCAGTGGAGCAGGATAGCAAACCTACTGACTGCCTTTGCCTGTGCTCCATTCACTGGGACGCAGCCAGCATCAGGGAGAGCATTCCTTTCTGGGAGTACAGCAAAGTCTAGGTCCTATGGGCCATGTGGGCTGTAGTGATTCCAAAGAAAACAGGAGCTAACTCCAGTTGACAATGGATAGGGGTCAGTGGAACTAGAATGGGGTATAGGATGCAATCAATGAGTCATGGGGACCCCAGCATTGGGATGGGGGTCGAGGCATGCCATGGCCAACATCCTGATCTTGATCAAATACCGAAGAGGGAGACAGGGTTCCACTTGGTCAGGACAAAGCATGGTGTCTACCCCACAGAGATAGGAGTCAAGAGCTTGTTAAAATGCCCAGCACAGAATAGGAAATGTTAGCCCATTCTCCACTGGTGCTGGTAATAAAATGGAAGACTTTTCAAGAATATCTATGACAAGATCCAGGTTCCACGATCAGTGTTATCATGATGAAATCCCGGCACTAAGTGAAACATGTTTGTGCAAGATGCCAGGCTCTAAAAGTAGATTATGTAAATGTAAGCCTGCTAGTTAGCAATTTGCAAACCACACCAGTGACATTGGTGTGCAAAATGTACCCAGGGTAAAAACAAAGAGCAGAACTGTGTACTAAGCAACCCATGATTAAATATTGGCTATTCACTGGTGTGGGTGTGGGAGTTTTGGTGGTTGGAAGAGAGAAAAGGCTCCCAAGCAACGTCATTACGTTATCCAGAAAACAAATAGCAGACGTGAGCATGATGCATATTTTAATAGCAGTTCCCAAGACACCAGAAATATAAAGACCACTGTGAAAGAAATTAGACAAACGTAACAAAGCCAAAGGTGGCAGGGGGTGTCCGCCCTTCCTCAGCCCTGCTTGCATTTAGTAAATGGCTCTCGCTGGCCTTTGGGGCAGCTGGCCCGGACAGCATTGCGGATGGCCAGGGGAGGCAGCCCATTTCGCCCCCTACAGAAGCAGGCACTTAGGATCCGATTTTCAAATTGCCCTCCCTTTTGCATCTGCCTTGATGTTTTGCATTTGTTTGAGGCTTGCATCTGCTTCCAAACAATGCGCAGTAATTTTAAACCTGTTTAGCACGCATTTAACCCAGATACTTCTTTTGTGACCATTTCACTGGCATCTGGGGTTCAGTGCAAAGAGGTTGTGAGGAACAAAGCAAGAGCAAAATGGTATCAGTCGGCAGCTGCACAGGAGGAAGAGCAGCACACTCCAGTGAACCCACGCACAGGGCACAGTCTCTGGTTTCAAAGCCACCCCCATTGAGTAGCATGTTCCTGTACTGCAGGGTGAGGCTGCTTCCTATGACTGATGCCCATGATTCGAGGTTGCACGTGGGCCGTGAATTCCACCCCCCCCACTCTCTCTGTCCCCCTGGACTGCTGTGGCAGGAAAGAAATTGCCTCCATGAGGAAGTGGAGGAGACCTGCTTGCCTGGTGACTGCCCCCTGGTGATAGTGGGCACTTCTCACCAGTGCTGATGAATAGCTTTCCTGGCAAGACAGATAAATGCCTTCTGTGGCTGCCAACCAATGGCTCAGAGACCTGTAGGTTAAATTAGAAACTTGGAGGTTCAAGAGGTAGCTGGCCATCTTTTGACTGGGCTAATTCTTCATCTCACCTACTATCCTTAAACACACACACACACACACACACACGCACACACACAACACACACACATTCTTGAACCATTCATCCACTGAGGAATGGATGTTTACATCTCTTAGTTATTATAAATAGTGATGCAATGAACATGGGAGTGCGGACATCTTTTTTATACTCTATTTTTCTCTCCTTTAGCTCTAACCAGTTTGGCTCAGTGGTGGATATATACCCAGAAGTAGAATACTATTCAGCCACAAAAAAGGAAATCCTGCCATTCATGACACCATGCATGGACCTCAAGGGCATTATGCTAAATGAGATAAATCAGGCAAGAGAAAGATGAATACCGCATGATCTCACCTATACATGGAATCTAAAAAAGCTGAACTCATAGGAATAAAGTAGAATGGTGGTTACCAGGGGCTGGGCTGGGGGAATTGGGGAAGATATTGGTGAAAGAGTACAAAGTTGCAGCTAGAAGATGAGTAAGTCCTGAAGAGCTAACACACAGCATATGATTATAGTCAACAATACTGTATCATAAACCTCAAAGTTGCTAAGAGACTAGATCTTAAATATTCTCACCACAAAATGAAATAATAATTCCGTGACCTGATGGAGGTGTTAGGTGATGCTAAGGTCACAATCATACATACATAAATGTATCCAATCAATGCATGGTACACGTTAAATTTAAACAATGTTATATGTCAATTATCTCAGTTAAAAAAAGAAAGGGCAAAACGCACACAATTCCAGGTCAGCTTCTTGGTTTGTTATGAATCTTGGTGTTTCCTAAAAGAAGGGAACTGAAGGAAAACCTTATAGCTGAAGGAAAGGTTTGCTTTCTTGCTTTTATTTTATTTTTTTGCCTTTTTTTTATTAATCATTTTTATTACATAAAGTTTTACAAAGATTAGTACATATATCTCTTTTTTCCCCTGCCCTTCCCCCAGCCTCTCCTACCCCCCAGTGTTTTGTGTAATTCTGTGTGCCATTCTAATGCGATCACACTGTAACCACCCGAGACAGCGGGGGGCCTCTGGACGGCCCACAGGATTTTGACTCACTTGAATGACAACAGTTTTTGGTTCTAAGCTTGTTGCAATGCCAGGGTTCAAGGAGGTAGAGAACTCATTAAGATCCCTCCCCTCACAGGGCTTGGGTCTGTCCAGCTCTGTGTGCATGTCCTTGTCCCATACACACCACTTGGGAACTCCCTTTGATCCCAGAAAATGTCTGTGAGGTCTTGGGACCTCTGAGCAGTTCTCAAAGTCAGAGTACTTTGTAAAGCCAGATTTGAAAATGCGTCCATGTAAAATCTGATTGTTCTCTCTCAAGACATCAAAAATGACAAACTTTTTACAATTACAAAAATCATGTCACATTGTTTGATATGGCAATGAGCTCCTTACTCACAATGGCTGACTAAATGAATGGTTAGAAATTTATAATGGACCCTTATTTTGTTGCTGGATGGCAATTAGAAATATGGGGATTTATCAGGATGCTGGCAACAGAATTCTATGTGATGATGGAAATATACATCTGCCCTGTGCAATATTACGATGGCCACTAACCAGGCATGGTTGCTGCATGCATGAAATGTTGTGAGTGTGAATGAAGAATGGAGTTTTTAATTTTATTTAATAAATAATTTATATCCAAATTTAAAGTTTATTTTTTTATTGATTTTTTTTACAGAGAGGAAGGGAGATGGATAGAGAGTTAGAAACATCGATGAGAGAGAAACATTGATCAGCTGCCTCCTGCATACCTCGCACTGGGGATGTGCCCGCAACCAAGGTACATGCCCTTGACTGAAATCAAACCTGGGACACTTGAGTCTGCAGGCTGATGCTTTATCCACTGAGTCAAAACAGTCATGGCCAAATTTAAAGTTTAAAAGCTATACATGGCCAGTGGCTACCATATTGGATAGCATTGATTAGGTTCTTTTCTTTGTCATTTATTGTTTCATACATACCTCTCCACCACATACTCATAAAAGCATGTAGAAATAGCATGAAAACTAATCCTAGAAACTTGGAATAAAAGAAACAAAATTCATCATTATCAATTCATTAGTTCTCCCTGAGGGAGGGTTTTAAATTTAGATGTTGTTTCTTTTAAAATGTTATCCTTTAGGACAATTATACATGCCTCCGTCTCCTGCCCTCAAAGCCACAGGTCAATATAAAGGCAATTAACAATACTTTCACCCTTTAAAAATGTAAAGCATAAACTAGTTTTTTGAAAAAATAATTTTTGAAAAATAAACATTAAAAATTAAAATAAATAAAATTTATTTGAATTTTGGCATAAGTTAAAATAACCAAATACTGTAGTAAATTATGTTTATTACTATTTTTTAAATTTTGTTTTATTGTTTAAAATATTATAAAGAATAGTACATATGTCTCCTTTTTTTCCCCCCTTGACCTTCCCCTGGCCTCACCTCCCCCCCCCCCCCCCCCGCAATGTCTTGTGTCCATTGGTTATGCTTATCTTATTTAAAAAAAAATCAGTGTTTTTGCTCACTACTTTATCCACAGCCCTTGACATGAAATCATCTTGTAAATGTTTGCTGTGATCCTGCAGCATTGTTTGCATGTTGACGTTGACACTTTCATCTATTGCAATTGTTTGCTAATGTACCACTTTCTGCATCTGAAGAATGAGTTATCATAGGACTTTCACGCTGGGTGATTGCAAGATTAGATTAGTTAATAGATATAAAGCAAATGGATGTTGATATTATTGATATCACTTCCCTGTCTAGAATGCAGGATTCTTCAGGGCTGGGGTTGTGGGCTATTAATTTTTGTATTCTCATATCCTATATAATAAGAGAGGAATATGCTAATTAGCCATTATACCCTGAGGTGTAATGACCAAGGGTGACACAACCAGATCAAGGATCAGCAGGAGGGTGGACCAGTCAGGTACAAGCTTGGCTGCAGAGAGCTACAGGAGGGGGCAGAGCAGCAAGCTATGAGGGAGGTCAGGAGTGGGGGGAGCTACAGGAGGGCGGCAGCGACCTACTGGAGCATGGATTCATGTGCAGAGCTACTAGTATTTATATGTTTGTATATAACTAAATGGATGCAGGAACAAACAAGTCAGTAATAGGCAGATGAGGAGAAAGATAGTGAGTGGGATTTTACAGGGAAGGTTAGGTTTTGTTGGAGGCCTTTGGACAGTAAGTGGTTAGGTCTAGATTTTTTTGGTCAGCAGTATATCCAGTTTGACTGGATAAAATTTTGCTGTGGGGCTATTCTGTGCATTGTGGGCTGTCGGCAGCACCTCTGGCTTCCACTCACTCAGTGCCAGTAGCATCCTGAGTCCTAACAACCAAAAATATCTCCAGATATTGTTAAAGGTTCCAATCAGGAACAGTCAGATTATACCATTTCTGTTAAGCCCTAGTTACAAAGTTCCATAGATTTTGAGAGTCTGCCCCAACCCATTTTTTATTTTGCAAAATTGAGAATTTTTAGGAGCTCTATGATATTTATGGTAGAAATGCCTAATCTCATGGACCACATTAACAAAGATTTCCCTCTCAGAATGAGATTAAGGAAATTTCCTTGTTTTCTCAGGGGTTTTAGATATATTCCAAATGTTCTAAAAAAAGAAAAAAAGAAAAACCCCATAAAATTTTATTTAACTACAAAAAATATACATAAAATATGTTTAATTTATTTAAAAAATTACATTGAGAAAGAATTCTTTTCTTCCTGTTCCAATCCTTTAAATACAATCTATAACCCGGTCAGACCTAGTTCATGGGGTTATAAGGATATCACTGTAATGTGATAATAATTATGCTATAAATATAAAAATTGGAAGCAAATGCCACCTGTTCATCTAAAATGACACATCATTCCCTGAATTCCTCATCTTGCAGGAAATGATTCTCCCACTAGACTCTGCTTTTGCTTTGGTGAAGTGCACTTCTAGGTGGATGCCTTGTTCCACATCCACAGGGTTTTTGTTTGTTTGTTGTTTGTTTTAATGTGGTTGTTGAATGAATGCATAATTTGCCCGGTAGTAGAGTGCAAAAGGAGGGGACCACCTTCATGTTGGATTGCTCTGTGCTCATTGGAAGGTTAGTAGATATTGATTAGTGTGAGATGAAGGCCAGGCTCATTCTCACACCTTTAGTGTGGAATTGAAGCACAGTAGCCTTGACTTCATGGAATCAAGCAAATGTAAACGCTTATGCAATGTTGCGACAATGCTTGGAACCCAGAGGACATGCTCAGATTTTGACCCTTCTTCCACAGTTTGTCAATGAGGATTGTTTTAAGAGGCACAAGAATCAAAGTCACCAAATATGAGGTTCCAACCATCACAGAAACATGAGAACAGAGCACACTGGAGAGTCACATTGGGTAAAGATGGAATCAGTTTTTAGCAGATCACATTCAGATCAACTATTTAAATATCCAAGATACTATTTTTCCCCTTGTGCTCTTAGACAACAATTATTCTTTAAAACTGAAGAATAGGTTTCTTAAGAATAGTACACAAGACAAAAAGGCTCTTCTAGGAAACACTGCACAATAACAAGATAAGAAAATACTTGAGCGCCAGTGTCATCTAAGGCTGATAATAATGTCTCTCGTACTTCTCTTATTTTCTTTTCTTATAGGCCAGATCAATTAAATTAAACCAGCTCTTTGCTCAACAGCTTGAGATGTGTTGTTAATAATAGCTCTGCTCTCATTCAGTGGAATGACTGGCTCAAGAGTGAATATGTGTGGAGTTTTCTTTCAGGAGTTGGGTGTGTGCTGTGGGTAAGAGCTAAGAAGAGGTAGCATGGAGAAAAGAGTAGAAGTTGTTCATTTTGGAGGAATGTTGGGAATGCTGGCAATGCCTAAACAGTAAACAGCAAATGAGCCTGGAGTAAGGGTGCATATGACCCAGGACGTGCCCAGGTCATATGCTGCAGCCAAGCCCTCACAGCCCCGAGGATGCCTCTGTCCCCAATTTTAACACCAGCTACATGGCATTTGTGTGCAGCCCGGCCAAGACTTCAAGTTAACAAACTGCTTAAAAACATCCTCACTTCTCATTGGTAAACACCATGAGTACTAATATATATTGAGAAAATTAGTGTTTTCATGCAGTGTTTTCTGGTACATTACCTAAACTCAATGCAGAACTCACACTTGGCGTTTCATTGCTAGCTAGCATTGGATCGCAATGTTTCACCACCAACTATGGGTGTCGTGGCAATAATTTGACAGGTGATAAAAAAAGAATAAGCTCTTTGGTGCAATTTTTATAGTCTTTTCTCCACAGTCTCAGTCATTGGTGTGGAAGAAATGAAGACATACAATTTAACCAGTATGTTTACATGCATCCAATAGATATTTTTCTTTGGAGATTAATTGAATTACACCTATAAAATACTTATATTGTATACTGATCAGTCCTGAGATGGTTTTGAACAATTAGGGAAATATGTTTTCATTAGTAATAAAAAAATAACTACACAGCTGAGCAACATTGAATGATATCCTGAACACTCTCCAATAATTTTTGCAAACACACTCTTTTGTGAGACTTTATATAAATCATAACTTTACTGAAGTACTTAACTCTTAAAATCTCAAATTCTAAATGGAAAGCAATCTTGTCTCAAAACCATACACAGATGTACAGTCATGGTAGGACATTAATATAGTAGAGAAAGCAATGAATTTGGTAGGGTGAAATTGGCCTGGTTTTTTGTTGTTTGTTTTTTTAGTTTTGTCGTTATTAAGTTGTATTACCAGTCGCTAATCTCTCCAAATCTTAGTTTCTCCATCTGTCATTTGTGTGTTAGGGTCGGAAAGGGATTGAACCTGAGCAGGGAATTCCCATAGAAAATAATGCTTGGATGTAAATTTGGTTTAGGTGCAATTCAGGTGGAGGTGTGCTGGTTAAGTGTTCAACAATTGGCTCCAAAAGAAAAGAAGAAAGAAAGAAGGAAGACAGGAAAGAAGGAAGGAAGGGAGGAAAAGAAAAAGAAGTCCAGACTTATAGTGTTTGTCAATTTCTCCAGTATAAATTCTCCCATGATGGCTGATTTCAAGAAAGCAATGTGACATTCTTGACCATGGAGCTGGGAAAAACACTCAGGGCTGGATCTCCTGAACTAGTGCCTTCTGAGTAGAGTGTGGTGTTACAGCCCCAACCCACCATTAACAATGTTAGAACAATTAATGCAGTTGGTGTTGTTTTTCATGTTCTAGTCAAATCAGAACCATTAATTGCACATAATGTTATGGCTAAACATTGATTCATGTTTTACAGTATCAGAAGTAACACATTAATATTTATAGCTATTAGTGCAATCATCACTTTGGCGTTTAGATACACAAGCACTAGATTTATTCTCAATAGCACTTGTTTATAACCCTTAAAAACATTTTTATGAAAAGTGTGTTTTTTTTTTATTGTGGTGCATTCATGATTATATTGTTGTTGGATATAATCTCAGGGAGTTGAGAAGCACTAGACCAGAGATTCCTAAGTTTCCTTACATGACGAGTATTTATAGGTTAAATTTCATCAGTGATACTGATATACACGTGCTACTTTTCCACTAAATGCCTAGCCACCCCTACCCCCAAGGTTAGCAGGGCCAGTCGTGACTCAGGGTACAGCTAGTGCCTGCCCTTCCCCTGCCTTTCTCACTCTTCCAGCTACATGCACTAGGAATCAGCTGACTTGGTTTCAGGTTCTCTGGGTAGACATCCCCCACCCACCACTCCTCCCACAACTGACATGGCGACAAATAGTGTTTCCTACCTGCTAATGTCAAACAACATCAATAGCAGTAGCAACAGTATATAGTTAATAATTGTTATAGAAGTACATATAAAAATATGTGGCATACACACACAAACACACACACACACACACTGAGTTTATAATGATGGATAACTGGTGAATTAAGTCTGAGAGTTGAAGCAATATATCAGACAGGCTGTTTGTTAAGTATCTACTCTGTGTTGGAATGGAAAGATAAATTCATTCACGGAGCACATCTGGAGACCCTATGTGAGGCCCTTGGTTTACAGATGCCTCACATGCTAGTGAGAGGGGACAGGCAGTGAGTCAGCCAATCAATGCTCAGGTCTATGTGCAGTACATCAAAAGGTGAAAAGCCCTCCAGAGAACCCTCATGGCCTTTCATTTATTCATGCTAATTAAGCCTTCCTACATGCAGGATGGAGGGAGGACAGTTCCTGCCCTTGGGTTGCTCACAAATTAGTGGCCGAGCCTAGTGATCCCACTGCCTGCCAGCCCATGTCAGTTATAACTCTGGTAGAGATGGAGACGAGGCCAAGCACCTTCCCTGGGGAGGACACAGGTGGAGCATGGAGGACTTGGAGGCCATGCTAGGAGAATCCTGCTGGAGACAAGATGTCAAGAGTCTGGATTGAAAGGCTGAGAAAGGGCACTTTACTCTGGAATAGCATGTCTCAACTGGGAACGGGGTGTACTCTGCCACAAAACCCTCCATCCCTTGGGGCGAAGATAGGTAGTAGGCAGGCTGTGTGTTAGCCCTGACAATTGCCAGCCTGTGGTTGGGAAGCCTGAGCGACTCAGCCCACAGCTTCTAGCAGCTCTCAGGTATCTCTGGGGGAGAGAAAGAAAGTAAGGGGCAACCTGGTTACATCTAACAGACTATCCTGGGGTACAACAAACATCTATTGAGCACCTGCAGTATGCCAGGTGCTACTATAGGCCTTGGGAATATAATTGTGAATGAAATACAAATACCAATTAAGTGGCCCTAAGTGACAAACAGAATCTCATCCAGACCTGAACCTGACATTCTTTGAGAAAAGTCAGGGCGAGGGTCCTTGAATACAATGGACTGATGTGGTTAGCCCCAGGCAGCCTCAGGGGACAAAACCTTGGAGGAGGTGGGCCCAAACCAGCCCAGGACAGGGGATGGCTCCTGCTGCCTTTGACCATCATCCAGGCTGATTCCCATGCTGATATGATTTCAACTGCCTGTAGCCCACCACAGGGCAAATCCTCACTGGGGTACCCAGGCCCTGAAACTGCTGGCTTTGGGGTTCTTACTCCCATGACCGGGAATGGTGGCCACAGAAGATTTTCCAGCAGCAGCTGAGAAGTCAAGGTTTCCTTTGAGTCAAGGGCTCAGGGAAAGGCATTTGCTGTGAAGATGGTTTTATTTAATAATCACATGAAAACAGTCCACACCATTTCTTCTAAATGACTTTGTAGTCTCTTTCTCATTCCGAAGTGCTCTCACAGATCACTGAAATGGGTGAACCAGCAAGATGTCGGAAGGACAGGGAAGTTGAGCGATTTACTAGTTCAGCCGAAACCTCCAGCAGCAAGACAGACACCAGTGTCATGGCGGTGGCTAGTCTTCTGCCTCCCACTTGGTGCTGAGGCTGGACTTTTGAGCAAGGAGAGCCTTGCCATGTTTCGTAGCAAAGAATGTGACCCTGCTCATTGAGAACATTCTCTGCAACACAAGGAGATGTTTATAAAGCATCTCCAGTGAGCTGCCTTATGGTGAATTCCCAGATCAAGAGCCCATCAAATGGGCAAACTCATGCACAGGTGAGCGTGGGGCTCAAACTCTGATGGGAGGGCGGCCAGGGCCTCACTTACAGTCACGGGTGTGAGGTCCTTGGAGGGCTAGAGCCGGGTTTCAAAGGGCTTTGAGGACTGCAAGGGGCCTGAGAACCCAGCAGGACACACTCAACAGTGGCGTCCACCAAAGAGAAAGGGCCACTATGGGACCCACTTACAGTAAGCTGTGGCAATTTTCAGAAGAAAAGGCTGTGGTGCAGGCCTGATCATATCTGAGACAAAGCTCCAGGATCTGTGGATAAGAGGTCAGATCCAGGTACTTGGGCAGCATGGAGGGCCAGGGCGCCTGGGGCTCACACATACATAACCTCAGGGAACTCAAGAAGCAGAGCCCCTTCTCTGAGGTCTCTTCCCAAAGTGGACAGATAGGAGCCAACCTGCAGGGAGCAGCCTGGAGCCATAGTGTCATGAGCTTCCATGGCCTCTTTATAAGACAGCTCAGATCCCCAGTGTGGATGGAGGGGTTGGCTCAGGGAACAAAGAACTCTTTAATCCACAAATTTCTTCATCACTCTGGATATATGCAATCTCTGTTTCCCCAAGTTTTGTTTGTTTGTTTGTTTGTTTTTAAGATGCATGCATATGTCTTTTCTTTGGTAAAATGGTGCTCTCAGGGGGCATAGTGTGACCGTAGAGTGAAGGTGTCTCCTTGGGCATTTCCCTTCAAGGTCAGGCCACAAAACCACCCTATGTCTTTACAGGAAAAATGCCACAGTCCTTAATACAACTAAGAGAATAAAGGCGGGATCTGGCCATGGGGTGAGGCAGCACCTATACTTTCTCCCACTGCTCCCTAGGGCTGGGCTTGGAGAACATTGCCCAATTCCTGCTTCAATCAGGGTGGGTGCGGGGCCTTTGCTCTACGGCTGTAGAAAATGAAGGGGTGGGTGGTGCAGTGAGCAAGGCTCTCTCCCGTCTCTGCTGGCCTGATGCTGCTTTCCTTCAGGTTGCAACTAAAATGCCATTTGCTCAGGGAACCTCTTCTGGTTCCTCTGGACAGGAAGGGATCCAGAGCACACTGTGGCAGCATTGTAGTGCTGCTATTCGCAGGTCATCATTTGGGTAAATTAGAGGCCCAGTGCATGATTTTGTGCACAGGTAGGGTCTGGCTGGGCTGCCCCGATGGAAGATGATCAGGCCAGGCCTGGGGGGATGGGAGGAGACATAGGAGTTTGGCCTGGCTGGTCCCGCCCCTGATCAGGGTGTGGCAGGGGCCTATTGGGGGCTGGGCCAGCCAGAAGGAGGGGCTGCCCCCTCGATCAGTTCATTGGCTGGCCACAGTGCGCATCATAGCAACCGGTTGTTGGGGTTGTTCCAGTTGTTCTGGTGCTTTTATATATATAGATATAGATGTTTGTGCTCTTGGGGGGTCCTGCTTCCTGGGGGATCGGGCCTAAGCTGGCAGTCAGACATCCCTCTGGCAGCCTGGGAGCCCTCGGGGGATGTCCACTTGCCAGCAGGGAGCAGGCCTAAGCTGCAGTTGGACATCCTTAGTCCTGCTGAGGAGGCAGGAGAGGTTCCCACCACCACCGCTGTACTGGCAGCCATCAGCTTGGCTTGTGGCTTAGCAGAGCTCCTCCTGTAGGAGTGCACTGACCATCAGGGGGCAGCTCCTGAATTAAGCGTCTGCCCCCTGATGGTCAGTGTGTGCCATAGTGACCAGTCATTCCCAGTTGTTCTGCTGGTAGGGTCAATTTGCATATTACCCTTTTATTATATAGGATAGAGGCCTGGTGCATGAATGGGGTCTGGCTGGTTTGCCCTGAGGGGTGTCCCGGATCAGAGTGGGGGTCCCACTGGGGTGCCTGGTCAGTCTGGGTGAGGGGCTGCATGCCGTTTTCAGGCTGACCACATGCCCTTCAGGTAGGTGTTCCACACTGGGGTGCCTGGCCAGTCTCAGTGTGGGGCTGATGGCTGTTTGCATGCTGGCCAAGCCCCCAGCAGGGACCCTCACCCCATTAGGGTGGGGCCAGCGTGGGTGAGAGGCTGATGGCTGTTTGCAGGCTGGCCACGGCTCCCAGCGACCTAAGTTCTCAGTGAGGCTGGTTGGAAGCAGGTATCTGGGATTTATTTATCTTCTATAATTGAAACTTTGTTGCCTTGAGCAGAGGCCACAGCCAGCCAGGGCAGGCGGCAAACTTAGCTTCCTCCATCGCTGGGGCAACCAAGCCTCCTGTATGCTCTAGCTCCATGGCTGCCGGCCACCATCTTGGTTGGGTTAATTTGCATATAGTCACTCTGATTGGCTGGTGGGTGTGGCTTGGGATGTAGCAGAATGATGCAATTAGCATATTACTCTTTTGTTAGATTAGATGTTTGTGTGATGAGTGAACCACTAAAGAGGAAATGCCATGCAATAGAGGGACACCTTTCTCACTCATTGTTGCCTCTCTATGCTCACTATGGTTAATGTCAATAGCCATGTGCAAGAAATAATTTCTGAGTGACTGTATGAGTAAATGTGGAAAAATGAAAAATGGGCCTGAAAGGCAAGGCTTCAGTGTGAAACCTAACTGTGAGATTATGGGCATAGCTGTGACAATATGAGCTCAGTATCTGGAGCGAGTGGTCACCAGCTCCATGTGAGTATCTTATTTAGACTCTGGCCAGCAGAGCAGGTTCAGAATTATTCCCATAGTGACACACATCACTACTAATGAACACAGCCACCGCAGAGACCAGTGATGCTGGCATCTAGGTCCCTCAACAGGAATCTGGAGATGGGCCTCCCATGAGGCTGCCTGGGTGACTGCCCCCTGCACAGACAGCCTGGCTTTAATTGAAAACCACATTCTTTACAAAGGTCCAGATGAACCCAATGCCAGGCCACTGAGGCTGCACATTCAGAGGACAGTGCAAGAGAGGGTCAAGCAGAGGCAAAGATTCTACTTTCTAACCATGTGGATGGAGGTGGGGGGGCAGGGGCCAGGTTCTAACTCTGTTTAGAATGAGGCGTGAAAATAAAAGCTAAAACTCTTTGAGGCCATTTATAAACACTGTGTCCCTCATCCTCTTGTCCCCGTCCCTATGTAAGCAGAGACGGTGTCTGTGATTTCCAGGGTTCCTTCCACCTGTGAAGGATTTCTATGACCTCCCACTACCCACCCACCCTGTAGGAGGGCTCTGTCTTCTGTCATCCCCAAGAATATCTGGGGCCACATAGTACCAGTGAAGTAGGGAGGGCCCAGAAAAATGCCAGTCAGGACTGCCCGAGAAGGAAGCCCAGGTGTCCTGGGGTCCTGGTGACCCAGCTGACCGCCTGGAGAACCAAACCTCCAGATGGGATCAGCTGGATCCCAAAGCCTCCCTGCTCCAGTCACTGGATGCCTGTCTATGTTCACCCAAGGTTGGGCTCATGTAGGCACTGGGATCAGAGAAGGTGAGCCCTTATCTCACCAATGAGACTAATTCAAGCCCCAGTCAGGCTAAAGGATGCATGCAGCCCCCCACCTGTTTTCCCTCGATAGGAGGCATGGGACAGGGTCAGGTCTCCATTTGATTTTGGACCATGTCCAGCAGACATTGCAAATTCCACCCACACAGAATCCAAATATGTCTCTACATTAAAAGCAAACACTGAGGACATGCAGCTAGTTTAACAACCACACTAGCAATAATGAAAACACAAGAAGGAGGTATCCATTGTCCACTTTTGTGCCCAGCTGTTCTAAGGGCTTCACAGAACTGTTTCACTGAGTCCTTGCAGAAAACTAGCACTGTCACCCCTGGGAACACTCAAGAGGGCAGGCGAGGCACTGCTAAGGTTCCAGGGTGATCAGCACAGCCAGGATGGACAAAGAAGCACACACCTCACAGTCCCTGGGAAGAGGACTCCAACCCCCTATTGTAAGAGCTGACACGAGGTTGGTCATCCACCTTCCTCCCCCAACTCACTGTATGAGCTGGATGGCCACTGTAAGAAGACAACCCAGAAAGGGCAAAGCACACAGCAAAATCTGCAACCAATCAAGATGAAGCACCCACAATTTCCTGTGTTCTTTCGAGGCAGCAAATCTAGGATGAAGGACTCACACTGTCACTTTCTTTTCAGGTGCGAAGATGAGGTAAAGGAAGGCAAAATCAACCTTCTTTCTGCTTAAATATATGTTCCACACAGCTTTAAATTGAGCGTGAATGCAATAAAACCACCCAAGTGGAACTTCACTTCGATATGTAGTTCAGAACTCGGCTCAGAGGATGAAGCACTTTCTCAGGGAAGACACAGTTTTCCCTGTGGCCCAGTTAGAACCAGAAATAGCACTACTAACTGTTACGACTAAATCCTGACATTTTTCTATCTCATCTTTTGCCATTTCTCACAATTATTACAAAGACCACGCAGATAATTAAGAGATAGGGAATAATTAGATAATGAGGTGAAAAATCAATTATTTTTTTTCAGCTAATTCAAAAATATAACCATTTCTGGTCCTGAATTATTCACATTAGCCAACTGCACGAATGCCAGGAAGTGCCAGAAACTCAGCAGTGATCATATTGTGCTCACCAAACCAGGTATAAGAACCCCTGTGTCCTCTCATTCTCCCTCTAAACTTCAAGAAAATATTTTTATCAATGACACATACATAGTCTGAAAACTCAGATTGGCTTATGACAAAAACTAAGTTCCTTATTATCCATTATACTCCCCTTCTCATATTTATCTTTACACGAGAGGCCCTGTGCATGGCATTTGTGCACTCGGGGGAAGGGGGATATGGTATCTTCACTCTGGCCTGTGCCCTCTTGCAGTCCAGGACTCCTTGGGGGATGTCCGCCTGCCTGCTGAGGGGTCCTTAGCATTACCATGGAGGCGGGAGAGGCTCCCACCATCATCACTGCACTCGCCAGCCATGAACTCAGCTTCTGACCGACCGCACTGACCACTAGGGAGCAGCTCCTGCATTGAGCATCTGCCCCCTAGTGGTCAGTGTGCATCACAGTGACTGGTCATTCTGCTGTTTGATTGATTTGCATATTAGCCTTTTATTGTATAGGATTTCTAAATAACATACTTTCACTCATCTTCCTTGATTTTTTTAAACTTGAGTTTTAGCTGACTTCCTATTATGGGGAATTATGGAGGATTTAGCTTCTTTCCATATTACCCCCCTCCACACACACACTTTATATAGATAGGTCTTTTCTCCCCTTATAAACCCAATATGGTGCAAGACTTGAGCAGGTCAATATTTGAATAGAGGAAGTTACATTTCATGACAGTGTAACTATCACATAGCAGAGCATGTGGTACCAAGCCTTCTTTTCCTTCCTTAGGCAACTCTTTTGTTTTTCCAGACTTAACCAATTTGCTATTTCATTGCATTAGTTTTTGCATATTTATCACTAATTTATTCCTAAACTTTGTGAGAAGTGTGGCTTCTCTCACTCTCATTCACTCTGGAAGTCCCTTTGCCTCCCTCCCTTTGGAGTCCTAGTTTCCTGAACCCCACATCTCTGACTCTCTTAGATTTTTCCTCATTGATGACGCATATCTCCCAGTAGCCCACTGATATTGTGGGTGGTAGAAATAGTTACTGAGCAATTATCTGTTTGAAAATATAGTCAGTCTTGATAGTTTGTTTGGGTTAAAATTCTGTGGAGATAATAATTTGTCTTATAAAATTGTGAAGGCAAATTTCCATTGTGCTGAGCCTACACAGGGAGGAAGATGGAACCAGTGTAATGTCGTTGGGGGTTTGGGGCCTATGAGAACATTCAGTGTGCTAAGACACAGCCCAAGCCATGGAGCAGAGATGATAAGAGCTCAGGTACCAAAAGTCACTGCAGGAATTAGATTCAAAATCTAGCCAGGGATTGCAGATATGGGAAATAACACCAGAGAAATGAGATGAAGGGATGTCTCAGGAAGCTGGATGCACTAGGGCTGCATGGACAGATGAGGAATAAGGAGTGCCACAAACCTCAGGTTGGGGATGGGCGTCCAAACATCCATGCATGTCAAGGAGTGCCTGCATCTGCCTCGCAGAGCAAAGCTGGTACTATATGCCAGGTATAATCTGAAGGGCCAGAGGCTGATCTGTGCAACTGTGGCTTCTCGCTGTTCCTGCCAAAAGGGCAGTCTGCAGATAACCAGGTGCTAGTTAGGCAGGGATTAGGGTTTCACAGGCGGACCAAGTTGTGTGGCTATCAGATTTTCTTGTTAATTCAAATACGTTATGGCTCCTCTGACTGTGGTGACTTTCTGCTCCTTTGTGTCCCCTGCAGGCAGACATTGGAGCAGACTGTTCTGGCATATCCAGAGCACACCAGGGCAATGGGATCAGAGACCTGGAGAATGAGCTGGGCTGCATTCCAGGATGGAATGTGAATTGACAGGTGGCCCCATCACAGCAATGTAACACTTAAAAAAGAATACTTAGTAAGCTAATGTGCAAAGATTTGCCAAAATATAGTTGTCACGATCACAAATAGTAAGAAGGACTTGAGACCCATTTCTTGACATTTCACACATCTCGGAAGCCCTGCTTTAATTGAGTGAGTGCCTTCCCATTTAAAACTTCAAGGTTTAATGACCCAAAGAATAGAAATTGATGAGGAAAGACATGCCACCCCTAATTTTAAAATATATTTGTCATCACAATCATTAATCTTTCTAAGATTTTCTTCCTCAAGGAGGAAAAGCAGAATTTAAAAAATAGCAGTTCTTCATCCTGGCCTTTCATCACTCATGCACTCACTCATGTGTTAATTAGCTTCACAAGCAGCTATGTGCCTGGTGGGGATGAGAGTTGGGGGACACACAGGCCCTTTCCTTCATGAATCCCTAGCTCAAGATGGGTCTTCAGGAAGCCACAGTGCACACTGATAAAGTGTGGGGTGTGTCAGCACAGAGCAGGTGTCAGGGGCAAAGCCTAGCTGGATAGAGGACAATACCTGGATCTTTGCTTGACCTTCTCTCACCCCAACCTCTTCTCTTCACAAAGGGTCCTCAGGGCCTGGTGGCTTGGTCCATAGGGCCAAGCACCCTTTGCTCAGCCTGCCTTCCTAGAACTCACACTCTAGGTTCTGACCTCCTTCTTGTTTCTTTGTTCCCCTGGAGCCCACCTGCTGCTCCTTCTCTCAGCTCAGCAGCTCCTTTCTGTTTTCTGGGGTCCTGCAGGATCCCACCTTCTGG